>JABFAF010280196.1:0-31483 GCA_013677275.1 Gossypium schwendimanii | reverse complement strand
ACCCAATTAAATTAATTCTACAATTAATTTAATTCATGTGACAACCAAACACAATACCAACTATGTTTTTATTCCGTTCATTTCAAACATAGGGTGTGACCCTATACGTTCTTGTAACGTTATCATTAATACTAGAACGATTCTAACGTTAGCAGTAATACTCATAACAGGTCAGTCCAATATGTTGTTCTCTAACATACATATTAATGCATTGATTTTGACACTCCATATCAATGATAACTCTTTATCATCAATCAACTACATGTTAGTTTTAATGCATTATTGTTGTCCTAGCCAACAATATTACTTGACTAAGAACCTTTTAAGAATAAGCATATTATTCTTAGGACATTATTATAAAACAGTTTATTTATACACATAGAAAAGAAACTAAAATAATAATGGTAACGCATTATATTAATAAACATGATAAATCAAGTATGTTATTACAATCATCTCATGATTGACCTTTTGGGCATACTCTAACAGGTATATCTTCAACCTCATCTCAAACCATTTCATTCCTCGTACATGGAATAATGGTTGTAGATCATCAAAATATTTTTTCCACTGCTCCACGGGGCGTCCTAGCTATCCCAACACTTATGCCATATTCCTTCGCAACGGTGTCGCCCCGAAAGACCAATCGACACCTTCATTGCAATAAATACCTTTCCATGATTTTCATTTCCCTAATCCTCTTCCCATTACCTCCTTTACCCCACCTAACCTTGATGCTTGAATATCATAGTGTTCCATCTGCAAGGCCCGAAGCTTCGCCAAAGGCAATATCGAACCCCGATACACTTATCAAAATTGAGTGAGAAAAAGCTAGATGGAACATATTTAACCTGGAAGGCCGAAGAGTTTATGAGTTTAGAGTAACCAAACTTATTTCAGGAAGAAATTTCGAGGATAAAATTTCCTAAGAGGGGAGAGTTGTAACAACTTGTTTTTTAGTGGTGTAAAAAACAATGGTTTCAGGGCCAAAAATCTGACAAGGGAGTCCATAAATATTAATATTTAATATTTATGAGCCAAGTATAATGTTATATTAAATTTTGATTATATAATTTTTGCTACCTGAATGAATAGTTAAGTAAAAGTGGTTGTCCTTAAAGTCAAGTGGTTTTGGAAAATGAGGTTCCTTGTTTCTGTAAACTGAGCTCATAACTATTTTTATTCAATATTTACATAGTTATTATATAGGTGTATTGAAGTTTGGTCCAAATTTTTTTGTGACTTGTTAGTTAATTAAAGAAAAAAGACTAAATCGTAAAAGTCGTAAAACTTAGTTACCATTAGGTTATTAGTGTTAAATGAGTATAAAACCATGAATTGGAGGTTTTAAAAGGTAATTTAACCATAATTAGATTATACTGGATGGTTTTGGTGTAGAAATAAATTAATTATATGTTAATTTTTATATTAAAATGTTAAAAGAATAAGTTAAATAAAACGAAAAACATGATAGTTAAAATTCATCTTCCTCCTTCTTCATATTCCCACCAAAAACCACCATTGCAAGCCTTTAAAAGGTTCGGTCAAGCTTTTCTTTGCATGTAAGTTAAATTTTATCCATTTTTAGTAATTTTATGTTTTTGAGGTCGTTGTATCTTAATCTAGCAAAACCAGGGACTAATTTGTAAAATTTTTAAATGTTTTAATTTATGTCATTGATGAATTCATAATGTTTTCGAAGTTTGATGAAAGATTATTAAGCTTGGTTATTAGATAAGACTATTTTGTAAAATGATTTTAGTTAGTTTCAAGTTTAAGGACTAAAATGAAAAAATAATAAATTTATCATGAAATTCATGTAATTTATATAAAATTATAGGCTGTTTATGCATAGTGGAAAATTTGACTGGCCTTGTTTGAGTGAAATTGTGGTTTAATTCGAAGTTTTGGGTTTAGGGTAAAAGTGTAAAATGCTGTTAAGGGTTAAAAATGGAAATTTAAATGTTTAATGATATTGAATAGGTTAATTGAATTAAGTTATTATATTTATATCAAGAAACAGATCAGCGTGTTGATAAACGGGTGAAAACAAAAGTCTTCGAATAATCGTTGTCGCGTGTCGTTAGTTATCTTGTTTTGGTAAGTTTGTGTTACATTTATTATGTTTATAATGATGGTACTTATTACATGTTTAATTGAATGAAATTGAATGTTGTTATAATCTATTGGATGATTAATGAAATGAAAGTATAAAGTTGAGTATGAAATGTACCAGACAAGCGAGATAAGCTCGTGTGAACTTAGTGAATAGCTAGGATACAAATGACATGTCATTAGGGCGCAGCAGGCTTTGTACCATAGTATTTGTAGTTGGCTTTGTGTCAGTGTACATTTAGTAGGTTTTGTGTCATTGCATATATAGTAGGCATTAGTTGTTAGTGTTTAAATTAGTATGTACTCTGTACTACTAATAGATACCGTACCGATGGCTTGAGGTCCTACATGTGTTGCAAATTCTCTAAAGCTTGTGTGAGCAGCATTGAGTATCAGTTAATGTCCTTATGTTAGCTCGTATGACTATTACCCCCCATGTATCCGAAGTTGATTTACTATTATTCTCAGGACAAAACAATTAACTATTATGATGGAAATGGTATAAGATGATACAATGGTTTATATAGTGATACATGATTATTTGACATGTTGTGTTTTCATGATATGAATCATCCAAGTTTAATTATTTTAGGTAGTTGGATTGATGGAATATGATAAAGGGATTATTGCTGTCATTGCTATGTACAATTTGTATATAAATTGACAGGTATGATATGTTTGATTTTACAAACTTACTAAGCTTATTTGAAAGCTTACTTTATTTGGTGTTATTTCTATGTACATTGCTGGACTTTTGTTGTCGATTAGAACATCATTGAAGATCACACTATCTAACAATTCATTCGGTAGTTATTCACTTATTTTGGCCCAATTATAAATGGCATGTAAATAGGGTTTCGCATGTGTAATTATAAGCATTTTGGTCAAATGTTGTGCACTTTTAATATTATGGTCTATATCTTGATGTAAATCTTATTTGGTAAATTTTTTAGTTATGGTTTGTGATGGTAAATGAATGAATTGATATCTAGATGCATTTAAATAGTTGTTTTGGTGTGTTTAGGTTAATATGCAACTTGGAATGCTTGAAGCTTGATGAATGGTCAATTTGGTTATGTTAGATTATGTATTTGGATTAAGATATATGAACATTTAATGGTTTGATTTATGAATGAACTTTGGTATTTTCTATCTAAAGTTTAAAGGATGTTTGAATGAAACTAATTGGTGTACATATGTTGATTGAATGGTTGATGTATATATGTTTGAATTGTGGTGCCAATGAGGGCATATTGGTTAGGCACTTAGGTTGATTGTGAATTGGTATAATTTGGCCTATTTTGGCACATTTTGAATAGGTTTAATTGTTGGTTGTTTCATAGCTTGGAGCCCAAGAATTTGAATGTGAAATGGCTTGATTTGAAGGTAGTTTTGGGCATACACGATCTGTGACACGAGCTATCACAAGGTCGTGTGCCCCATACAGTCATATGGCATGGCTATGTGGTTATTTAAATTTTGGTGCAGGATTGTCCACACGGTCTTAGAGAGTTAACAGCCTGGTGACACGGGCGTGTGACTCTATATTCAATTTGTACATAATTTTGGTACACGTGCGTGTGGAGTAGCCACACGGGTTGGCCTTTTTGATACAGCTGTGTGACCCCTGTTTACACTTTTTACTCAAAATTTCGTAGAAGTTTTAATTTAATCCAAAATTGATCTTGATTTGCTTTAAATGTTTCGTAAGCTCGATGTAGGTCCCAAACTGATTGAATTGCATGGAATTTATTGCATATGAATTTTTTTGGCTATGTTTGATTAATTTATGATCGATGTATAAAGTTTTATACTTGTAATACCTTATCACTCAGGTCAAGTGATTGGACCGGATATAGGGTGTTACAGCCTTAATCTGGGGCCATTTAATTCTCGAATTAAGTTCATTAAGCAGTGGCACAACATATTGTCTTAAGGCTCAATCCCTGTCATTAGCAGCAAAGAAGGGATTCTGAGTATGATTTGCTCCATTTCCTTGATTCTAGTTCTCAAGGTTCATCTCTTCGGTCATTTTTTGAGCTGTTTGTCTTCTCCTTTTTCTGAAAGTCCTTTCAATTTTAGGATCTACGGGAAGTAAGTCAATAATTTAATAATTACTCATAAACACCTGAAACAATCATAAAAAATAATGGAATTAAAATTTAACAAAAAAATCAAAATGAAAAATTAACAATTTCATAAATTATGTCTTTTAAAATAGTCCCTGGCAATGACGCCAAAAACTTGAAACGAGAGAAATGTGCAAGTGTACACAATTGTAACAAGTAATAAAGAGACAAATATGTCGAGTTAGCGTATCCATAGGGACTGTACAAGCAAGTATTTATGAAATGTAAATTTAAGCAATTGGGTAGAGGAAAAATATATTTTTGGAAAAGGTGAGCTATAAATTATATCTAAGTAAACAATTAAAATTAAACTATAATTCCAAGCACAATTTCTAATAGGTTTTAATTAATAGGATAGAAGTGTGTTAGATCCATCTCATTCCTTTGACTTAGAATTATTAAAACTATGTTCATGTTATTACAAATAATTTCATGGAAACTTGGTCTTTTATTAAATAATGCACATACACACTTACTAAATTAATTAACTAATTTTCATAAGCAAATATAAGAGAGACTGAAGTAACAATACATTTCTGTATTGAAACAAATTTAATCACAATAATCTTACAAGTTATGCAAGGAAAGCATATTGTTTAATATTATCGTTAATTTAACCCACTTTTATACTTAAGAAGATTAAACATTCACCAATTAGATATTTTGTCAATTAATTACAATTTCAGTCTGATTAATAATTAATTCAATTGTTACCTTACACTTATAATGCAAGTATAACATAAGCATGATTTTATCTAATTGAACAAATAACCAAGGCATATAATTACACATACATGATTTTAACAATTTAAGTGGACAAAATACAATCAATTTAACAAAAAAAATTTTAACTTATCGTAATTAAATTACAAGCATCAAAACAATTAGCATTTGTGTTTATGATCTCAAAACAATTTTAAAAAAAAAAGTAAAAAGGGTAACTAGAAAAAATATTCTAATGTTTTTCCGAAGCCAGACTACGTGCATTTCTCTACTTTGTTCTACTAATCAAAGGCCTTCAAGATGCTCAATTTCTACTACTCCAAGAGGCTTTCTAGTTCTTTCTCAATAGGGGAAATCAGGAAGGAGAAGAAAAGAAAATGGAAAGGCAAAAGGAGAGAAACAGAATAGATGAGTGAATGAAAGAAGTGAGTGGTGAATGAGTCAGTTGAGAAGGCAAATTAGAGCTCTATTTATAGTAGAGGTGGAGGGCTAAAAATATCGAATTGGGACCATTGAATCTCTCCCTTAAGTGGTCGGCCAAGCTAGGATAGAGAAGTGGTTGAAGACTTACTATTTTTAGCTTAGGGCTTGAGTAAAAAATCTAGAAAAAAGGAGCAGATGGAACGGTAATTGGGAAGAGTTTAGGGTTGTTTTTTAAATGTTGAAATCAACATAAATTAGTCTATTTGATCAGGAAGTTGGGAATGTTTGGGCTGCTCTCTTGGGCTTGCCCATCCTCCCTCTTTAATTACTCAATTCAAACCACTTTTCCTGATAAAAATTGAAACAGACCAAATGATTCATGAAAACCCCAAAGGATAAATTTAAGTCCTCCATGATTGTTTATTCATTAGCTACTCCAAATATGCCTTGCAATTAATTCTTTCAAGGTGACTATCGAGCTGATTTTTTACCCTTTATGCAAAATTGTCAAAAATTGGCCAAATTATGCAAATTTAGTATAAAAATAACTTAAATTCAAAATGTATCATAATTTAAGTTCAATTTAATTATTTTATAATAAAATTATAAAATTCGACAAAAATTACTTAGAATTTGCATTAATTAATGTTCAAAAGGTGCTTAAAAAGTCTATATATTTTAGTGTTTCTATAACCAACTAACCTGGCCTAGACATTATAGCTAGATTGGGAAGGCTAAATTACCCACCGAAATGGCTAAGTTAACTGACGTTACTTTTAAAGACCATAAATGAACTCATTTTAGAAAACAAATCGTAGTTGTACTTTGAGTTAGTTTAAAAACATTCATTTATTAGGTCATCTGTACTTAAGATACATTTTATTATTGATAGTGTTGTTTTATAAAAAAAAATTTGTTCATCGCTTTACTTGTAAAGCAACTTTATGTTAACTAATGCAGGGGAAAAACCATTTTGCATATCATTTTGGAAATCTAGTTGCCTTATCGATTTGTGTTTATTTTTCAAAAATAGTTTCTTTGCAATACAGCGGAAATTAGGGAACAATGTCAAATTTTACTTAAGCCAGTTATCATGCATTTCCTAGTTATTATGCTTGAGTAATCCATGTATGCAAAAAGAATCCCCAAATGAAAAGTTACCAAGCCACACCAAAAATAATTAACAATTACAAACCAAAACCAATAGAGACTTAATAATACTTATTAAAACTAGTCTGAGGTCCAAGGTGATTTTTCGTATGTCAAGTCTAGTCCTAGTTTCAAGGTTTACCTGAAAAGTTAGACACTATAAGGGAGTGAGCTTATGAAAGCTCAGTGTGAGTCGAACATTTACTTAAACAGACATAAATATCAAATACAGTGAAACATATGCTAATAGAAGAACACAGAACCATCATTGGAATTTCATATCATTACATAGCCATTATCAAATCGATGTCAAACGGTATATGAGCATGGTGTGACGCAAATGATGGAATGTAAGCTTTCCTACCCAAACCATCCGTTACACACCATGAGGTCCCCAAAACTTGTCTTCCAAACTCCAACGAATACGAGCAAAGGTCGATGTGGTAACATAATTGCAGAAAATCTGTCATTTAATGAATAAATGCAATAAAATTGCCAAATCTACTCAAATCTCTGGTGTAGTACACTGACTACGAATAAATACTGACTTAATATGTGTCGAATCTCCACGGAGCTCCTCCATCAACCGCAATAACAATCCCACCCCAATGCGCATGCAAGATTTCATACAATCTCAAACGTAGTCATGAATTCAATACTTTCACATTTATTTGACATGATCAACATGCCCTTATATTATTAAATAATTTTAGTAAATAGGATCCTTTATCCAACTTTCAATTCACCATTAAAATGGTGTCGTTCAACATATCACAATCTCATATAACTTACAATTATAGGATTGTGAGTACTCACTTTATGTTTGTGTTTTGGGCGAAAGGCTCTGGAACAGGTTGGAGAGATAAGGGAATGTCGAGCTAAGCTTAATTCAATAGGACATGTTGGTGTGTTTAGAGAGTGCTTAAGCTTTATGCTACATTTATGGGACATGTTAATACTCATTAGATCATTCTGAGTCGTTATAAAGAGATTCACTCTTATTTTCTTGATTGTGCTAACTCTTTTTAATCTCTCTTTGGGATTAGTGTATGACTCGTAGTAAGGGAACACCTATAGCACCAATCACAAATCTAGAAAGAATAATTCATAGGAATCGTCGATCGCAATAGCAGATGCAAAACCCACCGCCCTCTATAGGCAACATACCTCGTGACAACCCATTGTTCGACGAAGCTAATGAAAACCCACCAGACTTACCACCACCACCATAGTTAAGCGCAAATATGGAACATTATGAAAGAACTCTAAGAGAATATGCACTACCAAATTTGGACATAGTTTAGGGAAGTATAATGAGGCCAGCTATTACGACCAATAATTTTTAGATCAAACTAGAAATGATTCAAATGATTCAAAATAATCTATAGTTTAGAGGCACGATGACGGAGGATTTGCACCAGCATTTAAAACAGTTCCTTCAACTTTCTGACACATTTAAATATCAAGCAATCACTGATGATGCTATTCTTCTTCAGTTGTTTCCCTTCTCTATAATAGATTATTCTTTCTCGTGGTTAGATCCACAGGCACCCAGATCCATTAGGACATGGGACGAGCTTGCAGGAAAATTCCTACAAAAGTTCTTCCCTATTAGCAAGATGGTCCAGGTAAGGAGGGAGATGTCTATGCTTAAGCAATTAGAAAGAGAAAGTTTCCATGAAGCTTGGGAGCACTTTGAAACGTTGATTCAGAAATGACCATACCCCAGACTACCTGAATGGTTAAGATTGCAAATGTTTTATAATGGGTTGCATGCACATGCACGGCCAGTGTTAGACGAAGTAGCAGGAAAAGCTTTAATGAATAGGACATATGAGGATGCATATCAATTGATAGAAAACATGGCGATTAACTCCTACCAATTGCCAATTGAACACTATACATATGGCCAAAGACCATATACGGTGAAGGTTGTCCAGGAGGATGACAAATACCAATAATTAGTGGATAGACTCAACTGCATTGAGGCTTCAAATAGTGCGCCATCTATATATGGAGGAGACAAACCACTCTTCCACTATATTAACAATCCCACCAAGGATGTGAACTTGGCTGCCTTCGGATGTACCAACATCCAAAGTAGAAATCCTACACAAAATATATGAAAGGAGGTATCCACAAGTGTACGGGTCAGGTTGTAATATAGTTATAACGGAGCAGATGAGTACTTAGAGGATCGTACCCAAGGGCTGCGAGCACTAAATTAATTCTAACCTTAATATAAATACATCTAATTCATACTTTAAACGAATTATATTACGATGAATAAAAAGGAAGGTTTTTGTAATCTATACTAATAATAAAAGAAAGAAAAGAAATAAACTAATCACGAGAAATCAAATAATAAAATATATAAAATCTGGGCATAGGTGATTAGCTCGCTTCAGTAATCATAAGCAACTATTGCTTTTGGTTTTCTTATTCAATCAACTAGTCGATATCCCAGTAGGATCATCGGATCCTCCACTAAAATAATGAGTCAGTAAGAACTACTTATCTCTCGACCTCATAGTCCAGACTGGTTTAGGGTTAAGATGTTCACGGATAGGCTATACCAAATTTGGGTCAATTCCCACCTTAATGACTTCCTAGGATTGTTAGGCCAAGGGTTTAGGTTCTTCCATTCTTGAACAACTGATCCATTAAGAGAACCCTACAAAATAGTTAATTAATCATACCTCCACTCGCTAATCCTCCACAAGAGGATTCGTCCCTCATGGATCTAATAAATAATATAAACTTGACAAAAAGAGTAGACATGAATAATAATTCAAGAGTATAAAGTTTAGAAGAAGCCTGATTTGTGTTAGAGTGTAGAATCCTCACAAAGTTTGATTACATTTCACAAATCTAATTTCTTCTACAAAAGCAAATAACAAGAACTAGAATAAACCTAAGCCTAAGAAAAGAGAAAAACTAAATACTAAATCTAAGAATAAAATTATACAATATGAAACTTGTCCATAACATTTGTTAAATAAGCCTATTTATAGACTTTAGAGTGCTCGTCATCCTTAACCCTAGGTCAGCTACTATCCTCATGATTAATGTTTAATTGTGCAGACGAAAATGCCTCTTGCTTGTAATTATTTCTCATACATAGGTGATGTCACGACACACGAGGTCCCATGTCGTAACTTTGAGGGCAGTATGCTCATCTTTAAGACACCTTTATATTTGTATTGCAACATCATTAGGCTATTTTGCAACATTGAAGGCAATCTTGAAACTCTTCTAATATGCTCCCTATGTTGCAACATCCAGTGCTCTATATTAGCTCACCCTTAGGCCTTATTTGGTCCCTAAGGTCAATAATAGACTCAAATTGCACACTTTATTGAATGTAACTAAAACTGCGAAAACGTAATTAAAATGAAACTAAAATGCTTATATTCAATCTCCTAAAGTACGAAAAATAATTTAATCTACCACACCAAGTGTCGTCAGATCAAACTCCCCTACACATAAGTCATTGCTTGTCCTCAAGAAAAACAAACAAAAATAATAAATGCAAAGACCGCCCTTGAGCAAGTATAGTACAAATGTTTAGGTTTGGAGCACATAAGTAAGTATTTCATATTCACACATAATTTTGGCATGATATACAACTGACTGACCACTTTTGTTATGAAACATCTAAGTTCAGTATAATACAAAGCATACAGGCATTCAGGGTCTAAAATGTAGGAATCCATCAATAAATTATAAAAGTAATTTGATTATCCTAGTAGAATACAAACAGTCATAAATGCAATTATTCAGTATGATTTCAAATTGTGAATAAATCTACCTAGATCACATAGGGTTTTTCGGCTTGTAATGTTTTGAGGCTTAAGACAGGTATGGAATTGAAGAATAGTAAGCATCAAAATAGTTTCAAGCACGAAAATAGTTTGACCCATCATATTGTCCCCTATTCTCCCCCTTAGTAACCCTTTCCCGCTCACTGCCTTATTTCTCCTTCTCTCACCTTTCTTATATCTGAAATTTCAACATCATATAGTAACTACGGCTAGCTCAAGAGTTTTTGTGCAATAATGAATGAATTTTTCTATATTTTTGAATTTGTCACTTTTCTTCCTTTCTCATAGTATCTCACTCACAATTGTTTTTTATTTCACTTACTTTTTCTACTCATTTAATTTTCTTCTTGAAATTTGTCCATTTGCACCTTTAAGCTAACCTATAATCACTATACTCTGCTGATCCTTCCTATCACTCTTTTTTTTTAAAAAATCATTGTAATGCCTTTACTTAATCCTCAATACGTATGGCTAGACATCTATAATCTTGTAGTTTAGAACCAACTAAAAGGGTTAGTGTGAATTATCATTTTTAGGTTTTGTATAAAGGTTCATCAAGAAGGGTTTTCTAGCTCAAAATATGTACTAAAGATGAGTAAATAGGGTTAGCTTTTGGGCTCTAGGTGTATACCAAACAATGCCTTAGGTCATCCCTAGGTATCTCAATATTCACAAATTTAGTCAACCAAACAATCACAAATGCAACAATTTATCATTCATACTAGCATACTCGTTTCCTTGTATTCTCTATATCATTTGGTGTATTCAATTGCTTAATACCTATTTACACCGTAATATATAGAACTTAGTAGTCTAATAATAGAAATTTTAAAATCACTTATTATCATGCCAAATTTATTATAAATACAATCAACCTATGTACATGCTCTTAACTAATCATTTTTATTTCTACAAGCTCAAGCACACTACTGAAAAGAAAAATCAGAGAAAAGCATAAAATTTTAAATCAAATTGAAAAAAATTTTCTATGTTACTGACCGCCTTCAAACGTACTAACGTCTAGAGTGTCAACAATGCAATAATATATAGAATTATGAGGCGATATCTGCAAGTATACAGGTCTAGTTGTCATATAGTTTTACAACGGAGTGGTTGAGTACTTCAAGGATCGTACCCAAAGGAGGCAAAGACTGGATCAATTTTAACCTACACACTAAAAGATCTAATTAATACTTTAATTAAGTTATAGTACGTAAATGTAAATAAGAGATTTGTGGGAATTTTTATAGTACTGATAATAAAACAAAATAACATAGAAGAAAACTAAATTTTAAGAGATAGAAAAAGTAGAAGGAATCAAATCTGATGATGGGTGATTAGCTTGCTTCGGCAATCCCAATCAACTATTGTTTTGGGTTCCTTGTCAACCAACTAGTTGCTACCCTAGTAGGATCTTTCGATCTTTCACTAACATAACGAGTCAACAAAGACTGCTTATCTTCCGATCCCATAGTCTAGACTAGCTTGGGGTGACAGTGTTCACAGATGGACAATACCAATTTTAGGTTAATTCCCATCTTCAAGACTTCCGAGGTTGTCAAGCCTAGGGTTTGTTTCATGCTCTTCCTTTCCCAAACAACTGATCCATTAAGTAACCCTACAAAATAGTTAATAGATCATCCCTCCACTCACTAATCCCCCATAAAAGGATTAGTTCCTCATGCTTTTGTAGACAATATGCAATAGATGGAAGAATAAAACATGGTGAACGAATCGAAGTGGAGAGTTTAAGAAAAGCTTTATTTATATAAATAATAACACGAATCCACGGAATTTAATCATCTTCACAAATCAAATCTCTTGAGAGAAATCAATGAAAAAATAAACTAAACTTTAGGATACTTCAGAAAGAAAAAAAAACAAAACAAATTAGAAAGAAAGAAACTAGGTTAATGGAAAAGTTACCATAGCATGTGCTTAAGGAGTCTATTTATAGCCTTTAGGTGGTCGCCGTCCTTAACCATAGGTCAGCTAACGCTCTCGGGCTTTAAGTTCAATTGTGCAAACCAAAGCACCCCTACTTAGTGTTTCCTTTTTGTCCTAGAGTCGATGTCCCAGTACACTAAGACCTGTATCGTGATAGAGAAGCCAGTATTCTCCTCCTTGGGATGTCTTCAAGGGTATGTCATGACATCGAATGTAGTTTCATACTTTCTCCATTCTGCTCTACATGTTGAGACATCAGGCCTCTTGTGTTATGACATAGCATCCAATATCGACTTAAAATGCCTTCTAATGGTCTCCTACACATTCACGATGTACGTTAGCTCTCCCTTAGGCCTCTTTCTACCCTTAAGGTAAATAAAAAACTCATTTCGCAGATTTTATTAGATATAAGTAAAACTAAAGAAACTTAACTAAAATATAACGGAAATACTTGTATTCAGGCTCCTTAAGGATGAGAACTAGTTTAATCTGCTACACTGAATTACGGCAAATTAGTTAGCCATTTCTCCACACTTTAGATAACACATTGTCCTCTATGTGTAACCCCTTTAAGGATAAGAAAAGTGGTTACCTGATCGATTGTGGTAATTCCGTAAAATTTTGGTGGGTGTCTCCTCATTTGCTCATTGAAGCTCAAAATTGTTGTGCTTCTTCCGTGTAAGGTTCATACATAAAAAAAAATTGCAACAGAAAAAGAATAACAATTTATTGTTACTCCTATTCTTGCTCTTAATAAATTAAAGAAAGAAAGAAATCATCCAGAAATTAACACAATCCTAAAAATTAATACTCTTACTCTATCGATGCTTTCCCTATTCTCGTGCCATATCTTTGGTGGGAGTTCCCACATGTCAAAGGTGCATGGTAAGTTAGGCTTTGGATAACTGGCCCTTTTGGTGCAGAATATTGTGGTTGGAATGCTACCTCATAGTCATCCTCTACTATCGGGAGATCTTGTTAACTCTCATCTTTTAAGGTCAGCTCCTTCTCTTCATCTCTATAATGTGTCTATGCTAGGCCAAACATGTCCGGTGGGTAATTTGGGGCTTTTAACCCATTCATTCGGGTGAATTCTTTGAGTACCAGGCCCGTTTCCAGCATCCACATGATCATCCCATCAAGTTTGTCTTCGATGCTCCCACTTGCCCCGCTTAGTGGTTTTGATTGCTCCTTTTGTTTCAAGGACATCGGAACATCCATCTTTTATTTCCACCTCTGATTTCAATTCACAATATGCTTTCTCTGAAGCTCGACATATTGTGTATACAATGACTATCTAGTTATGCTTCTTGTTGGATTCATGAACTGTTCATTCTCAGCCATCAAAACTTTCGCCCTTCGACATAGTTCTATCACAAGGTGAGGAAAGAAGATTCTGGATTTTTGGCCATGTGCACAATGCCTCATTTCATGATAGATCCACTTGCCCACGCATATATTTTTGTACTACAAAATATTGTACAATAGAATAGCTCGACGAGTATTAATATTAGAAACATTTAATACGGGTGCAATTCTAGTACCTATGAAATGCATCCACATTTTCGCTATCGAAAGCATTATTGCTTGATTGAAATTAGTTGATAAAGGTGTATCCAACCTTTAACTCCATGTACCCTTTCCCTGAGTTCAATACTTAATGACATCTTCCATCTCTATATCCTCAAATGTATTGAAATTAGTGTTATCAAGGAAGTCTTTGTCATAATAAGGGACGTCATAAAACTCACATATCTCTCTAGGGGTGATCGACACTTCTTCTCCTTTCACTGTATAGTGTCCCAACTTTCCCCTTACCTTTTTCTCGCTTACTGGTCTCTAAAATAGGAAAATAATCTTGCACTACTAGTATAACCGTATTACCTTTAAGAGTGACACAAAATCACTCCCAGCGGTAGTACTTGACTAAAGTCCATATCCCATTGCAAATAACCAGTGAGGGTTCGAACCCTTGTTCTTGTATAAATTGTCTTCCTTGTAACTCGAGAAAATACTTCTCGGGATTTGGGTTTTTGAAATTTTTCATAGTCCGAAACCACTAGAGTTTCTTGGACCGTAGCTTTCCTAATTCTTCTAGGAGGCATTTTCTAGTATTCAACTTTTAAACAATCAAAGAAAAATAATAAATAATCAATAGAATTGTAAAATGATTAAAGATGCACTTACTTTGGCCTCCTTACAGTCCTTTTTGGTTTTCCTCCAAGTGCTGATGATGTTTCTCCCAATATAGGATTAGAAATCACACTGGAGGGTTGAGTGGTTTAAGGTTTGGATTGAAAAAAGAGTTTCAAATGTGGAGAACATTAAAGAGGTTTTAGCAACTGAGAGAGGTTTAGTGGGTGAGTGAAAGTGTTTTTGAGTTAAAATTAAAGGTTTTTAGGGTTAAAAATTGAGTAAAATAAGATTTATGTCATCGGGTTGCGTAAATAGATCGAGTTAACCCTATAGAAAATTGCAACAATATCGCGAAAAATAGGTTTCATGTCGCGACATCCTTGACAGTGTTCAAATGTCGTGACATTAGTGTGCAATGTTGCAAGACACCCTGAAATTTTGAAAACCTGGGTAGGCTATCTTTCGTGTCGTGACACAAGAAGGCTTTGTAGCAACGTCAAGGGATTTCTTTGATTCTTTGGTTCTAAATGCAGTGTTGTGACACAGAGATGCTGTGTTGTGACACTGACTCTTGTTTTTCCAAATGTTTCAATCTTCAAAGTGCTTTAGGCACTTGTTAGACCTGTTGTTGATCTTCTTGTAAAATTTTGATTAATTGGTCAGCAAAATGTACAATATTTTACAATAGGTTAAAATTAAATCAAAATGGCAAGTCTTGCTGCAGGACTCGTCCATCAGCTTGGTTAATATGCACTTGGGCACTTCTCGTATTTTGTTTCTATCAGTATTGTTCCAACACCTGTCATGCCATTCTATTCTTCTTCATTTATCTCACTCATTGAATTTACCCTTTTAACCTGCACTGATCATTGACAATACTTTTCGCAGATCATAGCAACTAGTCACTTTTAAAATCAAATAGTAACACAACCACCCTAACCTTCTTTTATAGTCTTTGTTCAACAATATATTTAGGGCTTGTTGTTCATGCTTTTTGTGTATAATGTTTTTAAATAATGCATCTAACGGGAACGGTATTATAGGAGTTACCTCGAACATCTCAAGTAGTGTGTCATTATGTACCACGTAACTTAAGTTCTGGTTCCAGAGGTTTTTGGGTTTTTCTACGTATCGGGTTATAAGTATATTAGGTGATTCTTGTAGTAATAGAGTGATTCGTGGCTCCTTCAGCTTTGTTTCCATGCTTGCCAATGATACTGTTTGGTTGATGCCAACCTTGTGATCATAGGTCTTGTCAATATATTTTTTTTTACTTTTGTCAGCATCAAAAGATCCCTAAATCATTGAACTTTTGTGGTGTTTGGTTAAGGATTAATATCTTACAAAACACATTCAAGTTGAATGTATTCCCCTAAATTACATGCTCATCCTCACTCTCTTTCACAAGTTTTTGAGACTTCGAGCATTCCTCCACTAGGCTAGCAGTGAATATTATTGTCTCCAAATGTCTAGGTAGATTTGTAATGTCCTAATCTTGTGCATTGTTCCCATCGATAGAACCTATCGTTGTTGGAAAAGTGAATCCAACTCCTGATTCATTCTCTTTTCCCCCACCATTTCCTCAACTGGTTCTATAACTACTTGTGAGGTTTTTTCTCCTAAGTTTTCCTAGTACTCTTCAATACTTAAGATTAGTCAGCTGTTCAAGGGTTCCCTTTCCTCACAATTGTTTATAATTAAGTTTGTCTTTTTATTAGGTTTTCGACCTTACTTGTATTTATGACCCATTGAATTTGTACTAGTGTCATCATCTTGTAAAGACATTAGAATTTCTCCTCAAAGTTAACATAGTTCGAGCATCAGTAATTGCTGGTTCTCCTAGATCTCCCATTCCTCACAAACCCTTTCCTCATAGATGTTATTATCATAATCTAATTTCTCATGCAAGCACATGTAATTGAAGCTATCCATGTTTTATGCTAAGCTTTGTACGGTTGAAAGTGTCAAACTTCATTATACTAGACTAAGCTTAGTGAGAAAAATTTATTCGAGGTTGATTTAATTCGAGAAACCGAAGAAAAGGTTAAATAATGCATGATAGTCTAAAAGTAGCTTCGGATCGACATAAATCCTATACAAATTTGAAAAGAAAAGACATTGAATTTTAAGTCAGGGATAGGGTGTTTTTAAAAGTATCGCCTTGGAATAAAGTACTTCGATTAGGTCGGAAAGGAAAGCTTAGTCCACGGTTTATCGGGTCGTACGAGATTATTAAGAGGATCGAACTAGTAGCCTAAAGATTAGCTTTGCCGTCAAAGTTAGAAAAGATTCATAATGTATTCCATGTATCGATGTTATGATGGTATCGATCAGATCCTTCACACGTGATTACACCTGTTGATGTTGAAATACAGCCAGATATGACGTACAGTGAGGAACCAATCAAAATTCTAGCTCGGGAAGTTAAAGAATTGAGAAATAAAAGTATAGCTTTAGTGAAAGTTCTCTGGCGACATCATGGAATAGAAGAGGCTACATAGGAACTGGAAGAAGCTATGGAAGTGAATTATTACCTGAACCCCTTTTCTGGTAGGATTTTTAGTGACGAAAATTCCTTTAAGAGGGAGAGTTGTAACAGCCTATTTTTAGTGAAATTAAAATAGTGGTTTTGGGACAACAAATCTGATGTGTAAATTATTATTTTATTATTTTAATGTCTATGGGACGTTAGTAAGGTTGTATTAAAATTTGGTTAAAAATTTTGACGTTTGCATGCTTAATTAAGTAAAAACGACTAAATCGTAAAAAGTGCAAAAGTGGATTTCTACTAGTTAAAAGGGTCAAATGGCTATGACACTTTGAAGTGAGAGGATTTAGATGGTAATTAAACCATTTGTGTTGTTAGTGGACATACATGGCATGGTTTTATTGAAATTTCATATGACTTTAAAGGTTAATAAGGTAAATAGCTAAATAAACTTAAAACTAAAAAGAATTAAACAAAGTATCATTTTTATTTTTTAACCTAAACCAGTTTTTGAGGAAGAAAATCCTCCATGGATGAACACTCCAATTGACCAAGCTTAATTTGCTTACATGCTAGTGTTTTCAATCCCGTTTTTAATGATTTTTATGTTTTCGGGATCGTTGTAGCTTAACCTAGCTAACCCGGGGATTAATTTGCAAAACTGTTAAAGAATTAGGAATATACCATGAATTGTATTGCATGACTTTTTTTGTTTAATGAAATATTATGAGTCCTTGTTGATAATTAAACAAGTTTTGTAAAGTGATTTAGGATGAAATTGTTATTTAAGAACTTATTTGTAATAATGATGAAAAGTTCATGGTAAATTTATGAAATGATGATTTGTATAGATTGATATAGGTCCATAGAAAAATCGACTAGCTTGAGAAAAGCATGAAAATGTTTAGATTTAAAATTAGGAACTTAAGGACTAAATTGTAAAAAAA
Organism: Gossypium schwendimanii; assembly: GCA_013677275.1. Lineage (NCBI taxonomy): Eukaryota > Viridiplantae > Streptophyta > Magnoliopsida > Malvales > Malvaceae > Gossypium > Gossypium schwendimanii. Next base: position 13,602 of record JABFAF010280196.1, on the reverse strand, counting down.
AGTTAAAATATTAGGGGTAAATTAGTAATTTTTCAAAAATGTGAAATACAGACTGAATTGAATAATAGAAGAATTAAATGGATTGAATTTTTCTATTTAGATCAAGATAGACCATGTACGGATCTAGACCAAGGAAAAGCTAAAGCCTCATATTAGTCGATCTCGTTTCTACGCCCTTGTCATCGAGGTAAGTTCATATGAATAAGTATCGCTTTTAATGCTATTTTAAGCTATATGTTAATATGGTAGTTTTTATGTAATTGAATGATAAAGATCCAACGATGTCATGACAGTTATCGAGTCTCGATTGAACCTTAGGAATTCGTAGGATTCAAATGACAAGTCATTAGGGATTTCATGTTTTGGATGCTGGTCTTGAATGTCCCACCGATATGTCTGAGGTCCTGCATTTGTTACAGATACTCCACAGCTCATGTGAGTAGCATTGTGTAGCTTACATTCTGACCCACAGCTCATGTGAGTAGCATCGTGTAGCTTACATTCTGACCCACAGCTCGTGTGAGCAACGATGTAAATGAAAGGTTACGATTATATATTAAGCACACTTTATATGAGCTTTCCCGAGTATCTGATGATATTCTAAATGCTTCAAGGGGCATGAAAAGGAAAGGAATGGTAAGTGTCCAAATGGACTATGTCATGTAATTATGAAAAGGATTGAAATGGTAAGCTTCAATGGAAGTATGCTTAAGTTAATGAAAATGATGAATTCAAATAAAGTATGTTCATGTATAATGGCTTACCTTCTATTAAATTCATGTGAATTATGTTTGAAAACACTAACATGTGTTGTTGATGGTGCTTAGGGTTGTGCCAAGCTTGTGGTTGGATTATATTATGCTTAATCTTAATGTTATGTATATATTGTAAGTTTTGTTCATGTTTTACGAACTTACTAAGCATTATGTGCTTACGTAGTTTTCTTTTCTATGCTTTACATATAATCGAAAGCTCAATCAGTTTGGAAACTCGTTGGAGATCTACCACACTATCCAGCATAAATTTCGATAGTTTTTGTTATTTTGGCTAAGGTTATAATGGCATGTATAGGTGAACTTGTTCTGGTATCTAGTTGATGATTTTTGAATGTATAAGTTGTTTGATACCATTTGATATTGATTGAATTGTGTCATTTTGGTACTTGTGATGCATGAATAATATGGTTCAAATAGAAAATTTATGTTGGAGTACTAATAGTCCAGATATGGTATGTTTTGGGATGGTATTTAACTAGATTTGAATGAATGAAATGTGGTCAAGTATATATATAAGTTTACGTAAGTTTGTATGTTTGCATTTGAGGTGTCTTGTCTGGCATATTGGTTGAATGATTTTGGACTATTAAATTGGTTATTTCAGGTTGGTTTTGGTCATGTTATGATGCCTTGATTATGTGCACAAAATGCTTTTAGGTGGTTCCGTGAGTTGGTGTTGGAAATGGCTTGATTTTGGCCAATTTCATGTCTACGTGGCCTGAGACATGGGCATGTGACTCAGTCGTGTGTGACACACGGCCAGGCGACATAGACGTGTAACCCTTGTAGGTTTTAATGCATGCAAGTCAGGCTATTCCATGACCTAACACACAGCCTAGCACACGGGTATGTGGCTTGGCCATGTGACCCAACTCAGACAGTTACACGGGTGAGGACACGGGCTGGGACACAGCTGTGTGTCCCTATATCGATTGTTACATGGCCTGAAACACGAGCATGTGTCTTAGCTGTGTGAGGCACACGACTGTGTGACCCCTTCAGTCCAATTTTCCTAACTTTTTCTTATACTTTCCAATTATTTCCAATTTGGTCCCTAATTGTTTCTAATGTATTTCTAAGGCCTCGAGGGCTCAATTAAGATACGTTATGTATGTGATTGTATGTATTTAGATTATGTTTGTAATGATGTATGAAATGAATGTTTCAATGTTCTATTTGTACGGTAATGCTCTGTAACCCCATTCCAAAAACGGATACGGGTTAGGGGTGTTATTATCCACCCCATTGTTACCATGTTTAGGAGAATTCATTTCCCTCTTTATGTGTTATCATATGTTGGGAAACATGATCCCCTTTATGCTCTTATGTTCCCTCTCATTCCTTTCACTTCATTCTTGTTTATTTGCTATGATTCATTGAACCTGGTCACAGTTAACCAAGTTTACCACACCCATTGTCGTCCCTACCTCTCTCATTCTCCCATATTTTAATTTTTTTTTCATTTTCTTTCACCTCCATTTTCTCTCCACTTGAAAAAGAACCGCCACCCCTTTTCTTTAACTTTTATTTTTATACCAACACAATTGACCCTTGTGCCACCATCAAGTGTCCTAGCACTATTAGCACTACCTTTTTTCATTCCTCCCTTCCACCGCCACACTTCGCCATAACTGCCACTGCGAGCCATCGTGGATCCTTTTTTCCTCCTCCATCTTATTTTCTTTTCTTACTCCTTTCACCCCCTCTTATTCACCAAAATCCCACAGCCCTCCACCACCATCTGACCGCCACTCCACTGTCACTGGATTATCACCAAGCCACTATTGAACCACTGTTGCTTCCACTACCAGTGACCACAATTTTTCCTTTTTCTTCCTCTTTCTTTTGTCGATTCTTTTAGTGATTAAAACTCACATTTTGTAACACTCTATACTCGACCTGGTCGATAAGCCCAAATACGGGATGCCACACCACCTTCTCATGTCATATACAACAAGTAAAAGTTTAACCTAAATGAAGCATCATCCATTTTGGTATTCTTATAGTTTTTAAGTCAATTATACTTGTTAGTTATAAGTGTTACATGTTAACCATACATCAAATAGTACTATAACAATAATTAAACATGCATAAGGTCCATTTAACAAAATCTCAAAACTGTCACATAGGTTATTGATATTTTCTTTACGTGGTACAAATACCACCTAGAAAAAAGATACTAAACTTGCATTCTATTTCTCAATTAGAAGCCAAAGTGTCAAAAATTATCGGTACCTGCCATGAAATATCGATATTTTCACCCTAAGTATCGATACTCAAGAAAAGGTTTCGACATGAATCCCTATTCTGACTCCCTGCACGTCTCAAAACATAGAGGTATCAATTTTAAAACCCGATTATCAATACCTCTGCTTTAGACCTCAAAAATGCAGAATACATAAGCAGTTAATCCTTTCCAGTTTAATTCCTAAACATCATGCATCAATTACTTCAATAAATGATCATTCAATGTCCTAATTAATAGTTCAATATCACAAAATCATTTTCTAGCAAGTAACATCTATCCATCCTAATGTTCATGAACCCAAGCATCACAATAACATGTAATCCTTAAATATCGAACCATAAATGAACAAAATGTCTAGTAGTTAACATGGCTATAAACAAGTCTACCACATTTCCTTATTCCCCAAAACATAAGTAAATATCAAACATCTATGAAATAACAAATAGCCTTGCTTGGATCACCTCTCAGAAACCACACTGCTCACACCGACTCCCTACTAATCTGCAAGGGTTTAAAAGGAGTGGGTGAGCTCAACAAGCTCAGTGAATGCTCAGAATAAGCACAATACAAACAATTCATCAAGCATCAACAAAACAACCATATAGCATAACCTCAACAATTCCAACTCTAGTGTCATATTATACTTACTCGTGCATTATTACTAGTTCTTTTACATGGTAAACATATTCTCTTTTAAGCATATATCACATTACGTATATAATTACATAACATTCAAGCACATATCACAATACTCATATAATCGCATAATAGTCAAGCATATATCACAATACTCAAAAATAGGTTTATAGATAAATTGTATAATGGTCATATGTCATATAAACACATATCACAATACACACATATTCATAGTTTAAGATAATCTGGCACTTGAGCTATAAAACATAAAAATGAGCTCTATCATCACTCATCGGATACACGGATCTCCAACACACCAAACATAGACTCATAAAGTCAAACATGTCCCAAAATAACACTATCCTTATTTCCCCTCACATGTCCCATTGAATGAAGCTTAGCTCACATTCCCTTATCCCTCCAACATGTCCCAGAGCCTTAACACCCAAACTCACTGTACATGTAGGTGAGTACTCGCAATCCTATAGCATGTCAACTATATCCAATGGTTTCAAGATCACAAGGCAATAATAACACATATCACTTACCGATTATCCGTGCACTATCATTGCATATTTGCATCTTTAGCAAAACACTATCACTAACATTAAACATATACATATCATGTACTTATTTGCACTTTCACAATAGTTATCATAACCACATATCACATGTTATAGCATCTCATCTCAATTCACATATTCATATATTCACAATACATAAGCACATAGTTCACAAGATAACATAGGTATGAGAAAGCTTACACTAGTAATTTAGAGTAGGGGTTTAGGCTACTACCAAATTCCCAAATAACACATTGAATCATGTCCACAAGCAATTATTCCAAACACTCACCAATTACACTTTCATCGAAAAGTCATAAGCTCATACTAGCTTTTCATTGCCTTTATCTCTACTCGTAACAGGTCCTACCGAATCTAGAACTTCAACACAACAATGCAATCAATAATTAGCTAAGAACTCACCACAAGCAATCCAAAAACTTAAGCCAAAACTAAGTTCTCATGTAACCGAAACCTTTAACATAGCCAACTTAAAACTCAAATATCTTGGTCTATACTCAAATTTTCTCCTAAAACCAATTCCGTTCATCTTATAATTCAGCTACGACTAATTCCCAACCTTTAAACTACATTCAATACTAAATTCATAGTATTAATTTTTTCAACATGTTTTATGGCTATTTTTCAAAAATTCATTAAAACTCAAGAATTCTTTAAAAAATATCTCAGTAAATTTAGAAACCTTCTAGTCACGTTAAAACAAGTCGAAAAACACTTTGAAACCACATTTTTATGCAAACTCCTGAAATCCACCATTAATGACCAAATTTTTGGCTTTTATTCCAAACATGTGATTTAATGGCTAAAAACTTGGTTTTAAAGACTAAATAACATTTAAAACTAATACAAAGATGAATCGTTACCTTAGTTGACAAAAAATTGAGTGTTTGATCAAAAACCCAAAAAACCCACGAGCTTGACAATGGTGGAATCTATGGTGTTTTTGGGTGTTTTTCTTGAAATATTATGGAGGTTTAATGTTGTACGGATGATGGAAATTAGAAGAGTATGGTTTGGAATAAAAAATTGAATGGAGAGAGTGAGGGAAAACAAAGGGGCGACAACAAGATTGGAAGGGCAACAAACTAACGTGAAATATATGTAGGTCGGGGAAATATTAGGTTGAATTTTAAATTTTTGTTTAATTACCTCATAAAGACTCAAACCGTAAACCTTTTTACAAATTAGTCTTTTTTTCAAAAAATTTTCTAAAAACAATAGTCAAAATATTACTAATAAACCATGTCAAAAATTTTGAACACACTAAGGCTAAAATTCCTAAACTACCCCTAAAACTACTAGGCCCTATTTTGGGGTGTTACACATTGTCTCTTCACTTTACCAATTATTTTAGATGACTCAAATCATTGATCTCATTCCTTTCTCGATTTTCAACCATTCCATGTTAAATCAAATGTAAGTGTGGTTATTTGGATCGTAAATCATTCACTTAGTGAGCCTATAACTTGGCCGAATGGTATAGTGCCATAGGGTTAACATAATATTTTATTATTATTTAATTAGTAACATACTAATACGATTTCATATTAAAATTTGAAGGGTCAAACTATAATCAAAGGGGACACCCCTAACTTCACAATCGAAAATCCTTTCTTTTGAGAATCCTAGATCGCGGAGTAAATGTTGAGGAGACTTTTAATAGCCAACCTTTTAATTGACGAAATATCATCAAGGAATCTTAATTAAGAAACATTATTTTTGCGTTAGATTGTCTTACGAGATAGATCAAGTGAAATCACTATTAAGGATTGTGGCAATTACATCTAAAATATAAGGTGTGGGATCTAAATCTTTGATTTAAGTATAATATGCTACTTTTATTTTAATAAAATGCTATTAAATAATTATTTGAGAGTACACTAAGTACACAAAGTGGAGTTTAGAAACTCATCATAGGGAAATTCCAAGTAAGTGTTCGTAAAATTATTAGTTCATGAGAACTATGAAAACTCATCTGAATTCGACCATAACAACTGGGCCGGGTTAGGTTGTTACAATGACCCAAATACTCAAATAACTATGAAAACTATGACTACCGGTAAAGTGTTATGCTCTTCACTCTGTTCTCTTCTTTCTCTTTTTCCTAAAACTGAATACCCTCCTTCGTAATCTTTGATTATCAACAGCTGATGCTTTCCTCACAATGTGCTGCTTGTTGCAGTTTCAGGGTTTTCCTCAAGGAGGAGTGGAGTGTAAGTGATATTAAAGTCGTCAAACCACTCTCTCATTCTTTGATCAAGGTAAGTAGGCTAGTCTTTCTTTTAAGTGTAGGCCGAATGTTCCTATGGTTCTATAATGATCATGTGAGGATTTCAACCAAATGACTAAACAATATTGTTTAATGAAGTTTGTTTGTACTGCAAATATCTGTCAAAATGATGGAAGTCTACTTTCGTCGGTAGTATAGGTGGGTTAAGTCACTTTTGACTAATCGAGACAGGTTTTAATTTTAGTATTGGTTATGGGTATAAAGAGGGAGTTTAACCCTATTATTCAACGACTAACGGAAAACCTTATTTGAATGTAGGCTTTGGTGTTCGTGGATCTTGGTGCGGTTTCACGATCAGGTGTGTAATTACCCTATGCAACCGTAGACCTGCGAAAAGCTGAAAAGCCGTAAATACGACATTTTAGTCCACACGGGTGCGATCACTGGAGTGGTAAGCCCAACTTGTAATTCGTGGGCAAATGATCGAAACACCCCCGGAGGCTAAGATGATCGAAATACCCCCGGAGGGTAAAATGATCGAAATACCCCCAGAGGGTAAAATGACCAAAATACCCCCAGAGGGTAAAATGACCAAAATACCCCCAGAGGGTAAAAAAACTAAAATACCCCCAGAGGATAAAATGACCAAAATACCCTCGAAGGGTAGAATGACCGAAATACCCCCAAAGGGTAGAATGATTGAAATACTCTCGAAGGGAAAATGATCGAAATACCCCCGAAGGGTAAAATGATTGTTATACCCCTAGAAGATGAAATGACCATTATAGCCTTATGATATGTACAGCTGATTTGTTCTATATATATATATGAATGTTACTGAGTATGACGTCTGCATTCACGTATGATTTATGACATGACATACTACATGAGGTTGGGATACTGATATGGGGGAAGTATGCTGTACCGATGGCTTTGCCACATATACTGTTACTGACAACTTCGCTATCATTCTATTACTGGTAGCTTTGCTGCGATATTGGTGTGTTGGCTGGCTGGGTCGATTTTATCCCCACATGGTGTGTTAATGGTACGGAGTGGTATATTGGCTGGATTGGGATGGGTTGCATTATTGCACTGTACTGGTTACTGTATTGGGCTAAGCCCACATTGTTACTATACTGGGCTAAGGCCCACACTATTACTGTATTGGGATAAGGCCCATATTTTAACTATTTGGGGCTAGGGCCCACACTGTACTGTTAGTGTATAGGGCTCAGCCCAGACTGATACTGCATGACTACTGATTGACTGTTAGGGGATTACACACCGAGTTTCGTAAACTCACCCTCTCCATTTAACTGTGCAGGTAATCCTTAGCCTTAGGCGATTTGGTGCTGCGAGAGACTCGGAGGTGGCTACATAACCGCTATTATTCATGCTTGCTTTTATTTTAATTTAAATTATAAGATAGGTTTTGTTTTTGTAATAAGGCCTTTAAGTTGGTTTAAATTTTTAATTAGGCTTTTACTTACATATTTTAAACAGCTAGATAGGAGAAGACGACTTTAAAAAAAATAATTACTGATTTCAAATACGAGCGTTTTAAATAATAGAATTTAAAATGCTTCCGCGATTTTAGACCAACTTATTAAAACAATATCAAATAACAAGACAAATGTTTTGTCTAGTTGATTTGTTAAGTAATTAATAAAGTGGTTTATTGTAAGCTTAGAAACAAACTTTTACCAACGAGTTAAATTTTTGAAAGACACTTTAATGTGACACGTCAGATTCGACCATAATGTCTAGGTCGGGTTTGAGGTGTTACATTTAGTGGTATCAGAGCCAAGTTACAAAACTCGACTGTGGAATGGGTTTTTGAAAATATTGGAATATCTAGAAAACTATTTTTGAAGTATTTTATAAAGGTTTACAAGTGTTGCACACCAAGTTTTCAACGCCGAATCTGGAAATTTTTTTATCCTTTAGACTGCTTGAACTAAAATTCATTGAGACATTTCTATAGATAGACTGTACTGAAACTCTTAAATTAGAGAAAACTAAGCCTGTAGGAAAACTGGAAACTGTAGGGAGACTCTCGAATTACGAAAACAAACTCTAATTATTGCTTTTCATAAGACAACTATTAATAATTACTAGAATTGCTAACTAATGCATAACACTTTGTAATCAGATTATACGTTATTCGATATGAGCGCTAGAGGTACTCGCGGAAGGGGTACATGAGGCAGTGGTAGAGGCCAAGGAAGTGCTAGGGCTGGGTCTTCGGCGTCAAGCCACATGCCTAATGTTGGGGCTAGGGAAGCACCAGCTTCACCGATGACTGAGACGGGATCATTTGATCAAGTAATTGGGGATGGTGTATTATCCCAAGCTATGCTCCACATTCTGGAAAGGGTCACATTGACCAGCACAGGTGTTGTGGTCCGTGGGTCGATTTCGGAACGACTCCAGTCAAATAGAGTAAAAATTTTTAGGGGTAGTTTTGGACTAGCCCCTAATGTGGCTGAATACTAGTTGGAAGCCTTAGAGAGAATAATGGATGATCTCGACTGCACTTCTGAGCAAAAATTAAAAGGTGCAGTGACTTTACTGCGAGATGAAGCCTCTCAGTGGTGGCTTACTGTGAGATAAGGTACTCAGGTCGACCGGTTAACATGGGATTTCTTTAAGTCGTCATTTCAGGGAAAGTATGTGGGCGCAAGTTATGTGGACACCTAAAGAAAGGAATATTTGAGTTTGATCCAGGGAAATAAAATTGTGGCAGAATATGAGACAGAGTTTCTGCGACTGAGTCGTTATGCTCGTGGGATAGTGGGGACTAAATATGAACGCTGTGTACAAATTGAGGACGGCCTCTGGGATAAGTTGCGAGTTTTGATAGCTCCGCACAGGGAGCGAAATTTTGCTGCCCTAGTTGAAAAGGCAAAAATCACCGCCGATGTGAAGTGCTCTGAGCGCCAGAACCATTTTTTTAGCAGATATAAGAGGGATTCTAAGCCCTCAAGTTTTTTTTTTGGAAGGCCTAAAAAGAAGGCCAGGTTTGATAGGCCAATCCAAGTTGGGGTTCTTGTGGCAAGACCACAGTCTTGTGCTGATTGTGGGAGACATCATCTGGGTGAGTGCTGGAAAAAGATTGGGGCATGTTTCAGATGTGGGTCTATGGAGCATCAAGTTAAGAATTGTCCTCAGAGGCCTGTTCAGATGCAAGCTACAGGTCAGGGTTTTGTTCAGCCAGCAAGAGGTGGTCAGCAGCCACCGAGGGGCCGTGGGCAGGTTAGAGGTGGAAATGGTGTGGGATGAGGTCATGGAATGTTAGGTAGAGGTGTTGGTAATAGTGAGGCAAGGCAACCAACACTGGTCTATGCTGCTCATCGCCGAGAGGATAATGACGCTCTAGATGTTATAACTAGTATGTTCCTAATATATAATTTACCTTACACTGTTTTAATTAATATAGGATCTACACATTCACACATTGCATGCACTGTGTCTGGCACATTGAGTATCATGTGTGAGAGTACTTTTAATGAGATGACTATGTTAAGTCCACTTGGACAATTAGTAAGGGTAGACAAGTTGTTCAGAGATGTGCCCCTAGAGTTTCAAGGAGTTATATTTCTAGTAGATTTAATGGAGCTACCGTTTGGTGAATTTGACCTAATCTTGGGGATGGATTGGTTGGTTAAACATCGTGCAAATTTGGATTATGCTGCTAAGCGTATGGTATTAAAGACAATTGAGGATGAGGAGGTGGCTGTGATTGGGGAGCGAAAGGACTTTCTGTCTAATGTGATCTCTGCATTAAGGGCCGAAAAACTAGTTCGCAAGGGTTGTTAGGCGTTTCTAGCCTATGTTGGTGTATTTGATCCTGAGGGTCCTTCTGTTGGAGATACCAGAACTATTAAGGATTTTTCTGATATTTTTCCTGATGAACTCCCTAGGTTGCCTCCGCGCCACGAAGTTGAATTTGGTATTGGGCTCTTGCCTGGAATAGCTCCAATGTCCATTACCCCTTATAGGATGGCACCGAAAGAGTTGGTGGAATTAAAAGCTTAAATCTAAGAACTATTGGATCGAGGATTCATTCCACCAAGTGTGTCTCCATGGGGAGCATCGGTGTTGTTTGTAAAGAAGAAGGATGGGACCATGCGCTTGTGCATTGACTATCAGCAATTGAATAAACTAACTATCAAGAATAAGTATCATTTGCTGAGGATAGCTGATTTATTTGATCAGCTGTGAGGAGCTTTGATTTTCTCCAAAATGAATCTTCGTTCTAGGTACCATCAGCTGAGGGTTAAGGAGGTTGAAGTGTATAAGACTATGTTTAGGACTTGTTATGGTCATTACGAGTTCCTAGTGATGCCGTTTGGGCTGACGAATGCACCAGCAGCCTTCATGGACTTGATGAACTGAGTATTCCAACCCTACCTAGATCGATTTGTTGTGGTATTTATAGATGATATCTTGGTGTATTCGAGAACCGAGGATGAACATGATGCTCATCTCTGAATTGTTTTGCAAATTTTAAGGGAGAAGTAGTTGTACGCTAAATTCAGTAAATGTGAGTTCTGGCAGTGAAAAGTGACATTTCTAGGTCATGTGGTATCTGCTGAGGGGATTAGGGTTGATCCTTGAAAAATTAAAGCCGTACTAGATGGGAAACCACCTAAGATCGTATCTGAGATTTGAAGTTTTCTAAGTCTGGCAGGGTATTACAGACGTTTTGTTGAGGGGTTTTCCTTGATTGCTGTAACTCTAACTAAGTTGCTGCGAAAAGGGGTATCATTTAATTGGACTGATAAGCAGCAAGATAGTTTTGAGAAACTGAAGAAAGTTCTGATTAAGGCCCCTGTCTTAATATAGCCAGAGTCTGGGAAGGAATTCATTGTCTATAGTGATGTGTCACATATTGGTTTAGGTTGTGTGCTGATGCAAAAAGGTAAGGTGGTTGCTTATGCATCTCACCAGCTTAAGCCTCACGTGGCGAATTATCCTACTCACAACTTGGAGTTAGCCGCTTTGGTATTCACACTAAAAATTTAGAGGCACCATTTATATGTTGAGAAGTGTACTATCTACATAGATCGCAAGAGCCTTAAGCATCTCCTCACTTAGAAGGAGCTGAATCTTAGGCAGCGTAGATGGATAGAGCTACTTAAGAATTATGATTGCTCAATTGAGTATCACCTTGGTAAGGCTAACGTGGTAGCTGACGCACTGAGCTGTAGGACTGTATCTGATTTGAGAGCGATGTTTGCTCGTCTCAGCTTGTTCGATGATGGTTTCTTGTTGGCTGAGCTGCAAGTTAGATCGACGTGGACTGAGCAAATTAAGGGTAAATAGCTGTTGGATGAGTCACTGGTTCCTCATTTCTGACAGGTTAAAAGTGAGGATACTTCAGATTTTGGGTTGAATGGTAAAGGACTACTATGTTTCTGTGAAAGAGTCTGTGTCCCAAAGGATGTCGATTTGAGGCAGTCTATACTGCGTGAGGCACATAGTAGTCCTTATGCTATGGATTCTGGTGGGAATAAAATGTACCGTAACCTTAGTGAGTTATATTGGTGGCCTGGTCTTCAGCGTGAAGTTACTGATTTTGTGGGTAAGTGTTTAACTTGTTAGCAAGTGAACACTAAACATCAGTTACCTTTAGGGTTACTACAGCCAGTTAAAATTCCACTTTGGAAGTGGGAGAGAGTAACCATGGATTTGTGAGTGGGTTGCCCTTAACGCCTACTAAGAAGGATTCGGTATGGGTTATTATAGATCGATTAACTAAATCTGCTCACTTCATACCAGTTCGTACTATTACTCTTTGTAGAGGTTGGCTAAACTGTATGTGGCCGAGATTGTAAGTCTGCATGGGGTACCATTTTCTATTATATCAGATAGAGATCCTCGCTTCACGTCTCGATTCTAGAAGAAGTTACACGAGGCTTTGGGTTTAAGACTGGAATTTAGTACTGCGTTTCATCCCCAGATAGATGGCCAATTGGAAAGAGTGATTCAAGTACTAGAGGATATGTTGACGTGTTGTGTATTGGATTTCCGAGGCAGTTGGGAAGATTATTGGCCATTAGCAGAGTTCGCGTATAATAATAGCTATCATTCCAATATTCAAATGGCACCATATGAGGTGTTATATGGTCGAAGGTGTCATAGTTCTACCTGTTGGATTGAGCTAGGTTTGCTGCGAGTTCTATGGCCTGAGTTAGTTTCTGATACTGAAAAAAAGGTAAAACTGATTCGAGACTGGTTGAAGGAAGCATTTAATAGATAGAAGTTATACGTGGATCTTAAACACTAAGAGATTGAGTATTCTGTGGTGGACTTCATATTTCTCAAGGTCTCTCTATGGAAAAAGATAATGAGGTTTAGGCGGAAGGGTAAGCTTTGCCCTAGATTCATTAGGTCGTACCGTATACTGAAGCGTGTGGGACCGGTTGCTTATCAACTTGAGTTGTCTTCTGAATTAGACCATGTTCATGATGTGTTTCACGTCTCCATGCTAAGGCTTTACCGCTCTGATCCCACACACATGGTACTAGTCGAGGAGATCGAGGTTAGGCCAGATTTGACCTTCGAGGAGGAGCCAGTGCAAATATTGGACCTTGAAGTTAATGTACTGAGGAAGAAATCTACTCCACTAGTCAAAGTGCTTTAGCATAATCACAGTTCAGAAGAGGCCACGTGGGAACCCAAAAAGGTGATGCGACAATAATACCTTTATCTTTTCTGACCAGGTAAATTTCGAGGCCAAAATTTTGTTAAGGGAGTAGAGTTCTAACGCCCTAAAAATTTAAGTTTTTAATTTTTGCATGTTTTGACACAACTACTTGTTTGCTTCAGTTGTTAAGTAATTTGGGTGTGTTTGGGAGTGTTTGAGGAGCCTGGGTTCAAGTCTTGGCCTTGGCAGAATTTTTAGTTTTGCTTTTAAATGAATCTAGACATTGGTATATATGCCTTATAATTAACAATGTTTGTTTTATGACACAAAAAGATCTTGTGGTCTAGTGGCAAGGTGGTGTGTTGTGTAACTGTAAGGTTTGAGGTTCAAGTCTTGGGCTGCGTAATGGAGAATTTATTTTGCTGATTGAGCTGGGTAGGTGGTGGAGTTGGACTAAAATACTGCTAAATGGA
>JABFAF010280179.1:0-34920 GCA_013677275.1 Gossypium schwendimanii | reverse complement strand
TTTTTTCTTTGCTTGGGTCTAGCAGCCATCAAAGAAAATTCTTTTCAAAACTGTTTTGGGGATTCCTTCTGTACATAATCAACTGGGTGGATTACGTAGAGGCCAGGGTCACGATAGATTTAAGCTTGGTTCGATAGCAGATCAAACTACTCGTTGTTAAGGCGTTGTTGTCTACTCAGAATAAATATTCGAGAATTTTGTAACCTTTATCACCCCGATTTGTTCCTCACACATTTATCTGTGGTTAGGGTCACCGAATTTTTATTTTTTCGCTGCGCCGTAGGGGTGCCGGCGATCCAACAGATACAATCTAACACTAGCAACTATGGTCGGTTTAACGAGTTTTGGTACACTAATGATAGAACTTTCTCTCACTTTGGTGACTTTTTGTTGTCACTTAACTTTTTATTTTTTTTCTCAATCATAATGCTTTTGTCTTTGTTCTGTACTTTTTCTTCTCTTTCTTACTTTTGATTTTTTTTCTTTTTTTTCCACACATTTTTGCCTGACCTATAATCATTATAACACATTATTTCTTCCTTTTTTTGCCTTTTTTTTAAATCGCCATAATGTATCTACCCAAACCCTCAATATCTATGGTGTGACATTTATTTCATAATGTATTAAAAGACCAAGGATAGGGAAGAGTTCAAGTTTTCAATTTATGTGTGGTCTTTGGGTTTCAATTTTTGTAGGTTCATCAAAAAAGAGTTACCAGGCTCAAATAAAGAGACTAGGGATTCATAGCATTAAAGTATAGTCATTTGAGAACTGGCTATTCAAACAATGCCTTAGGTCATCCCTAAGCATCCCACCATACACAATTTCTTTCATGCTTCGTGTTAAAGTGAATGAATAATAATCAATTCAAGCATTCATGTCTCTACGAATATCTATATGACTTATATCTCATATAATATCATCAAACATTCTTACTTAGGTACTTCTAATCTATTACGCAATTTAACTAGGTAACCTAATCAATTTCCTTTAAAAAATAATTAATTTATCTTATATCAATAAAAAATTTCATGCTTGACAAGAACCATTACATGTTTTATCATCTTCAACTGCTATTCATTGTATTAATATAATCCAAACACCATGCAACAAAAACAATAATAACTTCAATTTTTTTTGGTAAATAAATGATCAATTAAATCAAAGTAAACACACAAACGAAAACACACAGAAAATTAATCCTATGTACTTCCACCCACACTTTAGAACATGCATTTCCCTTAGTGTAAAATAATTAAAGTGCAAACAAGAAAACTTCCCTGAGTAGGTCAAATCCTTGTTGTTATGATAATCTCAAGGTTTTTATGCTTCAAGCGGACGGAGAGTACCTAAAAACACAATTATGCGAAAAGAAATATGAAATAGAAAATAAAAATAAGAAGAAAAAGATAAAGTGTCGATAATGGATGATAGAACATCTACAAATATTTGGATGAACTTAGGCCTTCAATGTTGCAATGTGCGTTCTGTCTAGGATGTTGCAACATTAGGATTCGACGTTGCGACATCGAGCCCAGTTTCTGATTTCTTCGATTTTTTCGATTCTGTCGCTCCATGATATCTACACTTGCTATGGAAAAAAAACTAAACTGAACTAAAATTAATAATAAAATAAAAGAATAACAAAATAACAAAATAACAAAATTTAAAGCAAGAAATAGAAGTATTTAATAATCAGGATGATCCGTTTGCCACCATAGAAGAATTTTTAGTTGGTTCTTGACACTTTGATACGATGTTTGATCCTTTGTCGATGTATATGAACCAGCCTTTCAGTCGATTCCAACGATGTTGCCTTCTCTTCAGCCGACGCAACGTCCACATCACAAGCCATTTAATACCAAATCTGAGCCAACCACAAATGGCTTTTTAGGGTATTAATGCCTCGAGCTTCCTCCCCTCAATATTGCATGGAATTTTGGTCACTCTAATTTTGTTTCCCTTGTCATATAAGAATAAGTCGAACTCATCGATCTCTTTGGCTGGCACCTTCTCTACTATGTCTAGAAAGCATATTGGCTCCTCTTCACTTTCATTCAGAATTGTTTTACGCTCCATGTTGGTAGTTACATCTACTTTTACATCTAACTGCCTCTGGACGTACTAACGTTTAGAGTGTGAATGCTATAGCAGAAGATATAGATATATAAGACAGTATTCGCAAGTATACGGGTCCAGTTATAATATAGTTACAATGGATTAGGTGAGTACTCCGAGGATCATACCCAAGGGAGGCGAGTGCTAGATAAATTTTAACCTAAACACTAAAAAATATAATTAGTACTTTAATTTAGTTATAGTACGATGATAAAATAAAAGAGAATTTTTAAGATTTTTATAATGACAAAATAAAATAACATAAAGAAATAGAATTCAAGAGATAAAAGAATAGGATAAATCAAATTTGATTATGGGTGATTAGCTCGCTTCAGTATTTCCCATCAACTGTCGCTTCAAATTCCTCTTCAATAAACTAGTCAATTTCTCAGCAAGATCTTCTGATCTTCTACTCGAATAACGAGTTAGTAAGAACTACTTATCTTTCGACCTCCCAGTCCAGACTGGTTTGGGGTAGAGGTGTTCACGGATAGACCATACTAGTTTTGGGTTAATTCCTACCTTGATTACTTCCTAGGGTTGTCAGGTCTAGGGTTTTAAGTTCTTCCTTTCCCAAAGAGCTGATCCGTTGAGTAACCCTACAAAACAATTAACAGATCATACCTCCACTCACTAATCCCCCATAGAAGGATTAGTTCCTTATGGTTTTCATAAATAATATAGAAATGATATAAAGATAGAACATGAAGAATGAATCGAAGTATAGAGTTTAAGAAAACACCTAATTTGTATTAAGAATGAAGTGAATCCACAAGTTTGATTATTTCCACAAATTAGCTCTCTTGAAATAGAACAAAGAATAACTAAAAATAACTCTAAAACCTAATAAGAAAGAAAAACTAAACTGAATATAAAAATAGAATTCTAAACTAAGTAATTGATGTCTTTACATGTGAGAAAAGAGCCTATTTATAGATCTCAGGTGGCCGTCATCCTTAACCCTTGGTTTAGCTAACGCTTCCGAGTTTTAAGTCTGTGTGGCCCACAGTGCCCCTTGACTCATGTGTTGCGACCTGTGTCACGACATAGGAGTCAGTAAACTCCTCTTGGGATATCTTTAGGGGTATGTCGTGATACCGTTAGGCTATGTCGTGAAATCAAAGGTAGTTTCATGATTTTTCCATTCTTCTCCTTATGTTATGACATCGAGCATTCTGTGTTGCGACATAGTGACTAGTATCTATTTATTTCACCTTCTAATGGTCTCCTGCACACTTATAAAGTTCATTAGCTCACCTTTAGGCCTCATTCAATCCATAAGTTCAATAAATGACTCATTCTGCACATTTTATTGATTTTAACAAAACGTACTAAAACATAATTAAATCCTAATGATAATGCTTAATTTCAAGCTCTTGAAGTTCAAAAACTAGTTTAATTTGCTACACCAAATTACGAAAGATCAAACTCCCCTACACTTAAGTCATTGCTAGTCATCAAGAAACATTAACAAAGATAAGAAATAAAAGACATCCCTTGAGCACATATCATACAAGTATTGACTTTGGAGCACATATCATACAAGTATTGACTTTGGAGCACATGACTAGGTATTTCATATTCATGAACAATTTTAACATGATGAATAACTAACTTACCACTTTTGACCACAAACATCTAAGTTCAATATATTACAAAGTATAAAAACACTAAGGATCTCACTTGTAGGGATCCATCAATAAATCATACAAGTAATTTGATTATTCGAGCATAATACAAATAGTCGTTGATACGATTGTTTAATATAATGTCCATTCATGCATAAGGATATTTAGGTCACACAGAACTTTCCAGCTTGTAACCTTTTGAGGCTTTTATATGTATGGAATTCAAAAAAAGTAAGCATCAAAAGCGTTACAAACATGAAAATAGTTTGGCATATCGTATCAATCCCTATTCTTTCCCTTTAGTGACCCTTACCCACTCACTACCTTATTTCTCCTTCTCTCACCTTCCTTATTTCTCCACATAGAAAATCATAGCATGTTATAGTAACTATGGCTAGCCTACAAGGTTCTGTGCACTGATGGTCGAGTTTTTCTTTCATTTGTGACTTTCTTTTTTAGCTCATCTCACTCACAAATGCTTGTTTTACTGTTTTCAAGACTTTTCCCACTCATACTGATTTTTTTTTTGAAATTTTCTTTTCTTTTGCATTTTCAAACTAACCTATAGTTCCCATATCACACCAATCATTTCCTATTTCACTCTATTTTTTATAAACTCTGCCTTGATGTATCTACTTAACTTTCAATACATATGGCCAGACGTCTATAGTCATGCAGTACATGACCAAAGAAAAAGGGCAAATACAAATTAATGTTTCAGGCTTGAGGTTTGTAATGAGGTTCATCAAGAAGTGTCAACAGACTCAAAAAATTGGTACTAAAGGTGTCACATCCCAAACCTGGCCAGTTGTTATGGTCAAATTCGAAAGCTACATTGGCCACCAAAATGGCTGATAGAAACTTTTCTTTGTTTCAAACGTAATTTTTTTAAACCATTTATGCAGTTTGTTCAAAACTAGTAAAATCGAATGTTCAACTTTATTTTCAATCTCATTACAAAAACCATTTGTTCACGAAAATGATTGAAATAAACTCTTGAAATTTTAAAAAAAATATTTTAAAACTATTGGCTTATCAATTCAAAACAAATGAAATAAAGCATTTATTTTAATTTCATAAAAATCGTGCAAATTTTAGGAATCAAAATAAATAATATCTTAATTGTAAACATTAAATCATTTATTCAAAATTATTTCAGATTTTCAATCATACTTCTAAATAATTTTTCTTTTTATTCAAAATTGGAGAACTTGGTTATTCGTCATTATTTCGAAAAAAAACATATTAACTTCATAAATCAAATGTCTTTAGAAAACTCATTTGTAAACATTAATAAATTTGAAAACTAAGTCTAATTTTATTAAAAACTCATTTTTCAGAAATGTAATAGAAAAATGTGTTATTGGCATATTTTATTTTAAAAATGAATTTCAAGCAAAATCTTATCAAATACTAATTTATGCGGTTTTTTTAAAACTTAATGTCATGCAAGTAATTTATGCAAATTAGAATAAAAAATCCCCAAAATAAATTCTCATGCCACAGTCCATACTAAAACTTATTACAAACCCAAAATATCAAAATAAAATTTAATTACTTTAATTTAAAAAGACTTCCTAGAAACTCCTACAAATGCTGTCACCGAAGCCTAATCTCGAGGTTATCTATAAATTCAGAAAACTAAAAAGGGTAAGCTATAAAGCTCCGTGTGAGATTAACATAAACAAAGTCACATACATATAAACATATACAATTCAATCATGATAATTATATCAATTTCATATAACTCAATATTTTACACTTATACTATACATGATCATGTCAATGCACATTTCCTAAAACGATGCAGATTTCATGAAATCGGTCCTATCCATCTCTGCTACACACCAAAATCGAGTTCCCCAGAACTCGTCCATCCAACACACCAAATTGTGAACAGTGTCACCAAAATTGCAAATAAATTGCCAATAATCAATATCGTGGACAAGCCACCGAAATCGCAGAAATATTGCCACATAATCAAAATTGTGAACATTGTCACATTAATGCAGATAAATTGCCACATACTTCTACCTTTCACATATCCCACCCCATGCATGTGATATGGCCAAAATCATTCAAATCATATAGGCATGTTTAACATTCAAATCTCATATGTACACATGGTACCAAAATTTCACAATTTATTTTCATGCGAACATTACGTATGCTATATAATCATATAACATGAGAATGAGATGTACATATTTTTAGAATCAATAAAAAGCATCAATATCACACAACATGCTTTTCACAACATATACAGTTTAAGGAACTACTTACTTGACAAAATCCATATCGATGGTTTATCTCTCCTTATGGATACATAAAATATGCTTATCAATAACATTATTTAAATAACAACAATTTTAACAATATTAAACAAAGACTTAATTTAGCTTAGTGATAAATCCCACACCTAATCGGAGATCCGATGTGTAAAAAATCTCAAAAAACGCCCAAACGTGGATCTAACAATTAGATTAGCTATTCAATAAACAATAGTGATCTTAAGTTAAGAACGGTCGTCAATAAGGTTGATACAATAGTGGTGTCAATTTTTTCATTATCACTTACCCTTAAAATAATCTCTCAGATAAGCGGTTTAAATCCCAATGTTTACTGATCTCTCAGGTTGATGTCGATTGGCCCTTCAATAATACATGACATAAAATATATTAATACACAGGGAAAATAATTTGCTAAGGCTCTCTAAAGTATTCGGCCAAGGGAAGAAAAATAAGGAGAAGAAAAATATTTCTTCACAACCCTTACTCTTATACATACTATGTTCAAATGGAAGGTTCGATGGATCGTAACAATCAAGAATCAGAGGGGAAAGAATGATCTAAAAGGAGAATTATTCGAAAATAAGCCCAAGAAAAATAGATTTTAGAATTAGGTATTAAACAAATATTTAGTGCATAATTTTTGATTATATAAAAAATAATAAACATTAGAAATGAAGAAGAAAAAAAGAAAGGATCTCCACCGTTGGCGGTGGTGTTACGGTGGCGGCGGCGGTAATCTGACGAAGAATATGGGTTTGGTCACTCTCTTAAAAGAGGATAAATAAGAAGAGAAAAGAAAATAAGAAAAAGGGAGAAGTTGCGCGGCGGTGCATGGTGGTTGCCATGGTGGTGGAGGGCAGCGCTAGGGGCGGCGTTTAGAGAAAAATGAGAGGGGATATGTGGCAAGGTGGTGGTTTGATGGTGAGGTGATGGTCGTGCAACGCTAGGAATAGTGGGAGAAAAATAAAAAGAAAGCAAAAAGGGAGGTTGAGAGCTAATGAAAACAGAAAAGAAAAAGGAAATGGGTAGGATAAATGGGTGGTGTTGCAATGAGGGGAGGAGAATGAGAGAATGGATGGCAAAAGTGTGGTCAACCTTGTCTAGGTTCAATGAACCATTCATAAGGAAAAATTGGAGAAACTAACAAGTTAGGGGGACAAAGGTGTAAAACAGGATCATGGTCTCCACAATTATGGTATGTTGACCAAAAGAAAAAGAAAGAATCTTCCTCTTTTATGGCAAGCTAGGTTGGACGGCAAGGGCTTTAAGTAAATGAGAAAAGAGACTTGAACCTAGGAACATTAGGAAACTTTTTAAACTCTTAACCACTAGACCATTTCACTTTCTTATAATCATTTCAATGAGAAAATAATTAAAAACATGGGATGATCTTTGTTAAGGGTTTAAAACAAATTTGCACCAAAAAAAAATTAATGAGAGGGAAGGGATTCAAACTCAGATCATTAAGGACAGCTCCACCACTACTCAATCACTATAATTGATATTTATTTATTATCAAAGGAGAAAAAATTATCTAAATAAAAATTTAGTCGTGACCACTTTTGGTTCATTAACCCAATTTTTGGGATGTGACAAAAGGTGAAATACAAATAGGTCAGCACTTTGGCTCTGGATGTGTTCTAAAAATTACCTTAGGTTATCCCTTAATATCTTAATATGAACAAATTTAATCAACCAAACAAACTTAAATCCAACCATTTATCATTCATACAAGCTTAATAGATTTTCTATGTTACCCCCCACACTTTAGTTGACACATTGTCCTCAATGTGTAGCCTATAAAAAGATAAGAAAAGAAATTACGCGATTGATAGTCGTCGCTCCAATTGCTAATGGTGGGTGATTCCTCCTTTGATCGTGTAAAGCTCGAATTGTTTGTGTCTTCCTAGTGTTGGGTTCCTATATAGAAAACTTAACCAAATGCAATATGACTAAAAATCTACTATTAATCCTACTCTTATAAAGTCTAAATCAAAATCATTCAAAAATTAATACAATTCTTTTAAGAGAAAAATTAAAAATGCTCAATCATCCTCTTCAAATCCCATCTCCTCACTTCCATCGTTCTCCTCAGCCTCTCCTTCCTCTTTGCTTTCATGCGCCTCTTCTTCATGTTCCAAATTTGTTGGCCCAAACATGTCATGTGTATAATTGGGGACCCAAATTTTTTTTTACCTAGAAAATTCTTGAAAAATTGGCCCCAACTCTTGCATCCATTATATCATCCAATCTAGCTTTGGATGACTACTCTCACCAACATCTTGTGTCAGCCCCTGTGATGAAGCTAGTGTAGCTGTCGCTTCTTATTGTCATTTTTTCCAATCTTTTTATGTACTATTGGAACAAGGTGTCACAAATAATACTTCAGAAAGGTTTCAGCAACTACTTAGTGGATGTGATAGGTAGACTTGCCTTTTTGCATAAGGTCATCACTAACTAGGAAAAGAAAACTGCCACTTTTTGGTCACTTATACATCTTTTCATGTTTTGGTTGATACACACCTACTTTTTGTTTTTTGCAAAATTGCATACAGTAAAACTGCTCGAGAGGTATTAACATTAGAAACATTTAAAACAGAGACTATTCTCGTGTACACAAATTGAATCCACATTTTAGCCTCTGGAAACATGATAGCTTGATGAAAGGATGTGGGAATATTGGTACCTGGGAGATATTTTCATTCGCCCCTCCATCAATTAAAAAGTTTTTAATGTTGTCCATATTTATGTCTAGAAAATATTCTAAATCAGTTTTATCGATAAAATATTTTTCATAGTATGGAGCATTATAAAAGTGGTAAAAAATTCGAGGGGTTACTTGCACTTCTTTCCCCCAGACAGGTACTATATCCCTCCTATGGCCTTCAATGTTTCTAGACTCTCAGTCTTATAAAGATGCATAAAACGCTCCCACATATGATACCTAACCAAAGGCCATATTTCCTTACAAAGAACCATATATGGATCAAATCCCCTTTCTTGAATGAATGTCTTTCCTTGAAGTTCTTTGAAATATTCTTTGACATTATGATTCGAAAAACTAGAGGGATTTTGACTCATCAATGGTTCCATTTCAATAGTTTGCCTAACTTTTCTAGGAGGCATATTTAGTTCTACTAGTTAATAACACTTTTTAAGCAAGTAATTTTAATGGAACAATAAAAGTTGAGTTAATAACCCTTAATCTCGTGTTTAAACATTGGATTCCTTGTCACCAGAGTTTCTCTTTCATTCCTTGCTATGTTTCCTTCTTTTTCTTGCACCAAATAATCCTAAAAGAGGAAATTTGTAACAACCCATTTTTGTGGTGTCAAAAATGGTGGTCTTGGGACCACAATTCTGCTGAGGGAGTAAATATTTTAATATTTATTTAAGGTCTATGGGGTTATAATAGTGTCATATTAAAGTTTCATTAAGAAATTTTGAAGTTTAAATAGTTAACTAGGTAAAAAGGACAAAATCCTAATAGAAGCAAAAGTTGAATTCTATTAGTTAAATGGGTTATTTGACTATGGATGTAACCTCCCAAACCTAGCCTAAACATTATGGCTAGATTGAGAAGGCTACATTAGCCACTAAAATGGCTAAGCAAACTTATGTTACTTTTGAAAACCTTAAATAAACTCATTTTAGAGAAAATTGTAGTTGTACTTTATGTTAGCTTAAAAATAAATTCCTTTGCAATGTAGTGGAAACTAGGAAACAATATCAAATTTTACTTAAGCCTGATATCATGCATTGTCTACTTATCATGCTTGAGTAATTCATGCATGCAAAAATCTCAGCAGAAAAGTTACCAAGCCACAGACCAGAAGTTATTAAAAATTACAAACCAAAACCAATAGAGATTGATTAATACTTATTAAAAATAGTCCGAGGTCCTAGGTGACTCTTTGAATGTCGAGTCCGATCCTAATTTTAAGGTTTACTTGAAAAGTTAAACACTATTGGGGGTGAGCTTATGAAAAGCTTAGTGTGAGTCGACCAATTATTTAAAGACACATGAATATCAAATACAGTGAAACATGTTAGCTTTAATAGAAGAAAACAAAACCATTATAGAATTTCATATCATTACATAGCCATTATCAAATTGATGTCAAATGGTGTATAAGCATGGGACATCATTCATTAGAGTAACAATCATTAATTTCTATACCATTCAATACAACACAATACAACACATATCATAAATCAATTACATTTGAATATGTCGTGAGCATGATGCAATGCAAAAAGGTTCCTATCCATACCCTCTACTACATACCATGAGTTCCCCAGAACCTATCATCTGAACTCCAAAACATTATGGGCTTAAGCCTGTTGTGGTTAAAACCACTGATACCAATATGCAAAAAATTCTGGTAATAAAAATGCGATAAATCGCCATACCCCTCGGTACTCAAGGTGCAGTGCACTGACTACAAATAATGCAGACTTAATATGCTGTCGGTACTCCATAGAACTCCTCCGTTAACCAAAAAATCACAACCCAATGCATATACAATATGTCACACAATATCATACATAATCATACCTCAATAGTTTTCACATTCATTTGACATGCTGAGCATGTCCTCAATAATCACATACTTTCAGTATCAATATAACAAATATATCATGCGTTTAAATCATACATAAGCTTAATATCTTAACACATTATATCATTCAGTCAAAAATTCTCATATCTCATAACTCAAATATGCGCTTACAAACTCAATCAAACATTCATACTATCAAACTAGCAATTTTGCCAACATGTCAATCTTTGAAGGCTCAAAACATACCTGGTTCGACCACTCACAAAATCAATAATTTGGCTCTTAATTCAATCCAATCAGCAAGCTAATTTATCAAATATAATATTATATTTAACATTTTCATACAATTTTATGAGTTTAGGACCCATAGCTTATTTTTCGCTTCCTCGCAGCACATTAGCGAATCTTCCAATTTTCCTTAATAATTTCTTAAACAAACCTAGACAAAAATTCAGTATAAATTCAATCAATTTACCATTAAACCATCCCCAAAATACCCACTTATGAGTTCAAACCAATCGTTGAAATTATAACTATTTTATGAATCCAAACTAGTTAGATTCCTTACACTATATCGATACGAACCATACGTACAATTGTTCTTTGCCTTTATAGATGATTTGGGGAATTTGAGTCAACACCTAATTCAATAATATACTGGAAAATAATTATCTAATTAATGATTACATTTCTTCATTTAATCAATTCATAACCTTTACCCAAAAATCATATCGAAATAACAAACTAGTTATCCTTAATTGCACTTATGCTTCACGATTTGTGGGATCCGATTGGCTAATTGATCAAGGAATTCTCCCCCTAATTAAAATTTTATTACAAGCTTATTATAAGGGTTCAAGAACACAATTTAAGGCTGGAAAAATATGGGACAGATCCAAGAAACAAAACAACTAGTGGCCAAAAATTGGGGTTGAATTTTAAAACAGTTTGAGATCCCATTACACTATGGAAAAGTACCTTTTAAATCATTTAAAATCCCAAAAATTCCAGATATAGAAATATTGGTTTTTAATTGACAAGATTAATCAAGGAATTGAAGAGAAAAGAGATCTTACCCAAGCTAGTTGAGAGAAACGACAATGACACTTTCTTGGCAATTTTCAGGATTGATCTTAAGGTTCAAGATTTCAAATTTAGGGTTGATTTAGATGAGGATAAATGGAAGAAATAGAGTAAATGATATGGTGTACAATCTTGATGCAAAAAGAAGAAGAAATAGATAGTAAAATGGAAGGTGGAGGCGAAGACAACAATGGGAGAAAGAAAGAAAATTGAAGAGAAAAGATTAGAGGAAGAGGGTGAACAGCTAGGGTAGGAAAAATTGAATTAAATGCTGAAAATTAAAATAAAATGTTGTATTTATACTTAGGGTTCAAGGGTATAGATGACACACATATTAAAAAAAAACAAGGGATTTTGCAAAATTTAATTATTTCGCAAGGGAAAAAAATTAAACTTGGGACCTTATTTTCTTTCCATGCTTTCTCATATTTCTATTAATCATTAGGCTTCTTCCCCATTCTTGAAATAATTTTACAATATTTATTTTAAAAACAAGGCATGTCATATACTACGGTTTAAGACAAAATTTGCAAAATAATAAAAATAGTGAGAGAGAAGGGATTTGAACTTGGGTTTCAAGGAACGTTTCTCTAACACTTAACCAACAAACCAATACCTCATTTTTTTCTTAAAAATGCATAGATAATATAAAAAATTAAGGTATGATACCTCTATCTTGATTCACAAACCTTATTCTACCAACTCTCGATTTTTGGGATGTTACAATGGAAAGGAAAACTAATGAACTTAGATGGTAATTATACCATATATGTTGATAGTGGACAATTATGGACATGTTTATGCTAGTATTTAAGTTATAACATAATGGAAAAAGAGTAAATAATTAAATAAGCATGTAAGAAATAAAACAAAGGCTATCATCTTCTTTCTTTTCTTTTTTTGTTTGTTCAACCGAAAATACCATTGAAGAACAAGTTAGAGGTTTCAGCTACACTTATTTCATTGCATGGTATGTGTTTGAGTCTCATTTTTTAAGATTTTTATGTTTTTGAGCTTAAACTACTTAGCTGGGGGGTTAAATTGCAAAACTGTTTAAGGTTGAGGGATATGCCATGAATTAAATTTATAGTTTATTAGTTTTGATTGTTAAATGACCATGATTTGTTAAGTGGATTTTTATGAATGTAAGGTTTAGGGATTAAATTGTTTAATTAAATATTTTGATGTATATTGTATGAAATAATGGAAAAATGTAGATTATTTAAGCTTAGGGAAGAATCAATTATCATGGGTTTAAGTTAAAATGGTTAAATTTCAAGTTACAAGCTTAAGAACTAAGTTCTGAAAAAGTTAAAATAGGAGGGGTAATTTTTTAATTTTATGATAATATGAATTATAGATTGAATTAAATACTTGAGATCATTTGAAGTACTTAATTGAATGATATTATTTATTTAGATTAAGATAAGCAACAATAGGACTTAAATAGGGAAAAACAAAAACCTTTGGATTAGTCTCCAACGCTATTTTTGTGACTATAATTATCGAGGTAAGTTCGTATGAATTATAATCTTGTTAATGATAGTTTAATTGATTATCTGTTATATTATGTTAGTTATAAAATGACTTGAAAATATATATATCGATGTTTTGAATAATTGACTGTTAAATAATCCCATTTGAACCTTAAGAATTCTTAGGATACGAATGACATGTCAGTAGAGATTTCATGTTTCGGGTGCTAGTCTTGAATGTCATACCGATGGATGAGGTCCTGCATTTGTTACAAATTCTCCACAGCTCGTGTGAGTAGCATCGTGTAGCTAACATTTGGACCCACAACTCGTGTGAGCAGGCCTATTTCACAACTCGTGTGAGCACTATTGAAAATGAAAGGTTACAGTTATAAAGAAAGGCACACAATGTGTAAGCATTCCCGAGTATCCAATGTAATTCTAGATGGTTCATCGAGTAAGTTAAGGTTAATGGCAAGGCATGTATAAAATTGGATAATTGTTCATAATCTTAAGAAAAGGTAAATTTAATGGATGCAAATGATTTGAATGAAACAAAATAAGTATGTGATGAATGATATGTACATGGAGATTCACTTATGACATGGTTGATTTGCGATATGTATTATGCATGAGCTTACTAACTTGTGAGCTTGGTGGTGTATATAGTGTAATGCTCCAAACTGTATCTGGTGTGTTACATTGAAGTGTCTCTCAAAATTTAGACTTGTTGATGAAACTCGTTTCTTAAGTTTGGAAACCTCTTTAATAATGTTTAACAAAATACTTAACCAAAGGTTTGCCTTGTTAACTGCTATTATCATATTAAGTTGATTTAAATCGTTAAAGCATTTGAAATCTCTAACATTTGAAGTTCGTGTCTTTGAAAACAGTGATTATTTTGAAAATTCATTTTCACCTAACTAGCAGTATAAAATATGTAAGCAAAAGCTCATTTAAAATTTAAAACCCAAATTAAAGGCCTTATTACAAAACAAAACCCAACTTTTAATTTAAACTAAAATAAAAGCAAATGTAAACATCGACAATAGTTGTGTGGCACCTCCGAGTCCCTTGTAGCCCTGATCTAAGGTTAAGGATTACCTTTATAGTTAAAAGGAGAGGGTGAGTTTACAAAACGTAGTGTGTAATCCCCTACTAGCCAATCACTATGCAACATGCAGAATCAGTCTAGGCCTGAGCCCTATACAGTATCAGTACAGTGTGGGCCTTAGCCCAATACAGTAATCAATACAATGTAGCAATGCAACCCATCCCAGTCCAGCCAACACACCATTCCGTAACACCAACACACTATGTGGGGATAAAATCGACCCACCCAGCCAACACACCAATATCGCAGTAAAGCTGCCAGTAATAGTGATGCATCAAAGCTGCCAGTAACAGTAATGCAGCAAAGTTGCTAGTAACAGTATATGTGGCAAAGCCACCAGTATAGTATACTTCCCCTATATCAGAATCCCACCCCATGCAGTATGTCATATCATATATTATACGTGTATGCAGTATATCATACTCAGTAACAGTCGTATATATAACATAGAGCAAATCAGTCATACACTCATTTCAAGTCCTAGGGGTATAACAATCATTTTACCTTTCTGGGGTATTTCGGTAATTTTACCCTTCGAGGGTAATTCGGTAATTTTACCCTTTGAGGGTATTTCGGTAATTTTACCCTTTGAGGGTATTTCAGTAATTTTAGCCTTCAAGGGTATTTCAGTAATTTTACCCTTCAAGGGTATTTCGATAATTTTACCCTTCGAGGGTATTTTGATAATTTTACCCATCGAGGGTATTTCGGTTATTTGCAGCCCATTATGGCCTAATCCCATGAAATCGCTCATGGGAGCCTCTACAGTCCAACACCATGCTTTGTGGACTTGGTTTACCACATGAGCATTCTCACGATCATATGGTTTCAACACCGTCTTTTCTGACTTTTCAACTTTTGCCGATTTACAGTTGAGGGGGGTGTGATTACACACTTGTTTATGAGAAGAGTGCTATTTCCACGTACACTAACCTAGATTCAACCAAAACGTCATTTCATTAACTACAAAATTCGTTAATCAAACAAAGCCAAACGATGCTTAAGGAAAAATCAATACTCAAAGCCCCTTACCGAAAACAACCGAACCGCACCCTCAGCTCCTTGGATAAGCACCTACCAACTCTTGAACTCCGCCTAGCACAAAAACAACGAAACCCTTTACTTCCAACCCTTAGATAGCATTTCGCTTAACAATCCAATTAAACCCAATAATGTACGTACAGCCTTTCAAACTGCATCCCATACAACAAAAAAAAAACACTTACTCACCTACCAAACCGTTGACAGGATAAAGGGCAACTTGAAACACAAGAACGAACAAATCAAATAGGGAATCCAAAAACTATCGACATTCAACCAAGGGGATAGAGAAGAACCAACGTCAAATACTCCCCTTTAAGAAGAATCTAGAGTGGAAAGGGAACAAGAATTCAGCGAGGTTTGGGAGAGGTAGGTGAGAGGATGTAGCAATAAAGAGAAAAGGGGAAGAGAGAAGAGAAGATTCGACAACATAAAGAAGAGGCAGGAGAAAGGGGATTCAGCAGAGGGGACTAAGGAACTATTCGGTCAAAATAAAAACAGGAAGAAAAAGAATAAAAGGGAAAAATAGTAAAACAAATAGCAAACCCGAGAGGTACTCGAAGTCTTTAGCAAAAATTGGCACTAGCAAAAAGGTGAAAGAAAAACTGACCAAAGCCAAAGCAAACAGAGAGAACTGCAACCCCAAAACCGATTCCCTCAATGTCTAAGACCAAATTTGGCATAAGCATAACCCCAAACGGCACAACTCCCCCTCACTTACAAACTCCTTGATTTTCTCCTAAAATCTCTCCCCTTATCCCTCCTTGATTTTCTCCACCCAATCAAAATCCCACTATTCTCTCCATGATACACTCCTCCATTCAAATTCCACAGCATTTCAGTTAAACTCCACCACCTCACTGCATAGGTGATAAAAATAAATACTCCTTAGTGCAGCACAGGACTCAAACTCAGACCTCAAGGGAACTTCACACGCCACCTTGCCACTATACCATATGCTCATTTTGTGACATAAAACCAACACTAATATTTATAAGGCCCACATGCCTATGTCTAGATTCACTTAAGAGCAAAAATAAAAAATTCTGCAGAAGCCAAGACTAGAACCCAGACTTCTCAAACACTCCTATACACACCTAAATCATTTAGCCATTAAAGCAAACAAGCAATTTGTGACAAATCATACAAAATTAGAGACTTAAATTTTGGGGCGTTACATATAGAATTTTATTAAGCTTATGAATATGGTAATGATGTTACGCATGTTTCATAAAATGAGTTTAAGAAGGGTAAGTTTACATTTGAGTTTATACGAGCTTACTAAGCACTAGTTGCTTACATAGTTATTTTCCTTTGTTTCGTAGATTGTCAGAAAGTCGATTAGTTGGAAAATTGTCAGAGTTTTATCACACTATCTAGCAATCACTTTGGTAGTTTTTGAGTTATTTTGGCTAAGGTTATAAATAGAATGTATAGGACTTTTTATAGTGGAAGTTTTTGAATATGCTAATGATCAACTTGGTACGAATATGTCTTTTATGTATACATTTTGTTTGTTCGAACTTATGGTGTTTTGGCAAGTTTATGCTCATTGGTTACATTTAAGGACTTTGTAATATATGGTGTGATTGGTTTGTTTACATATTAAAAGCCATATGATTATGGTCATCTTAGTATGTTTATTATGAAAGGTGAATGGTTTGACAATTGATGTCATTAGGTAGCTAAATTGACTATGTTTTGTGCTTGAGATTTGACATTATAGCCTTTTTTTTATTGAAGTTATTTTGGTACAAATGATGTGCCTTTGATTGGCATATTGGTTTGGAGAATTAGATTCAATGAATTAGTATGTTTATATGTGTTTGAAATGTGTTTAGTTCTATTGAATGTATGCACAAATGGAATAGATTGTTGGGCAAGTTTTGGATTTAAAGTAGATTGTTTTAGGGTTTAATTATGGAGCAGACGGAATGTCACACGGCCGTGTGACATACACGGTCTGATTTCATGGCTGTGTGTCACTTTTTATTTCAGGTATAATTATCACATGGTTTAACACACGACCGTGTGTATCAACTCAGTGAGTCATATGGTTTGGCACACGGCCTGCGACATTGCCGTGTGTATCAAGTTAGTGAGTCACATGGTCTGGCATATTGTCACACACGATTGAGTCACACGCTTGTGTCTCAGGCCGTGTGGACATAAATTTACCCAAAATCAAGTCATTTCCTACACCAAATCATGCATATACCTATAGGCCTTTTGTGCACATAACCAATACATCAAAACCTTACCAAAACTTACATATAATGACCAATTTAAGAGTCCTAAATCAACCAACCAATATGCCATTCAAGGCACCTCAAATACATTCATCCAAAACTTACCTAAACGTGTATTTGTTACCACATTTTAATCATCCACATCTAGCTCAATACCTTCCTAAAACATACCATATCTTGACCATATTCAAACCAATTTAACACATACCATTGAGCCATTCAAACATGCAACATAACATAGCCACATTAACACAAACTAGCAAGGCATCAAATATACCAAACCAAAATAACTTATACATACCAAATCATCAACTAAACATTTAACTAAACATCACTATAAGTCCATGTAACAGCCTGATTTTAGGCCTAGTCGGAACAGTGGTTTCGAGACCACAAATCTGATGAGAAAAAATTTATTTCTTATTATATTTTTATGGTCTACAATTTCACGGAAAGATTTCATGAAAATTTCGTTTGAAAATTTCGACGTTTGAGCACTCAATTTAGTCAAAAGGACTAAATTGTCAAAAGTGCAAAAGTTGAGTTCTAGAAGTTAGAGGTGTCAAATTGCTATGAAATTTTAAATTGGAGGTCCTTAAATGGAATTATACCATTGGTTATGTTATGGACAAAAATAGACATATTTAGTAAGTAAGCTATTTAAGGGCATTTTGGTAAAATGCCTTAATTAATGAATAAAGACAAAATAACATGAAATAAGCTATCATCTTCTTCAATTCTTTTCTCCATGGCCGAATGTAGCAATGGAACACCATGGCTAGGGTTTGGTCATCTTCCAAGCTTCATGGTAAGTCCGTTTTAGCCCCGTTTTTCTTGTTCTTTATATTTTTAGAATCTCGGTAACTTGCTTAAGCTATTTCTACCATTAATTCGAGCTAGAATTTATGTCTGAAAAATTACCCATAGGTGAAAAGTGTGAATTTTTATGTTTCATGATAGAATATGAAGTTTGAAATTATGTTAAACGATTTTTGTTAAGCGATTTTTAGCGAAAACGAGTAAAACGGCATAATTGAAAAAAAATTATTATTGTTCATGAGTGCATGTTAGAGTAAGAATCTGATGTTTCCATAGAAGGGAAAAATGTTCAGTATGTCATAAAACATAAGAATAAGAGATGAAATTAAATTTCTGAGGTTTGGGGCAAAAGTGTAAATATGCAAAAGTTTAGGGGCAAAAGTGTAAATGTGCAAAAGTTCGAGTCAAGGACTTTTTTGATGAATGTGAGTGTTAAATAAGTCAAATATGTTATTATAGATCAAGATTGATGAATGTGAGTGTTAAATAAGTCAAATATGTTATTATAGATCAAGAAAGAAGTGGAATCGACCTTGATCGGAGAAAATAAAAGATTAAATACTAAATTGCTAAATTTTTATACTGTTGCACCAAAGTAAGTTGTATGTAATTAATACGTTGTTATAATTATTTTTGTTATATTTCATGACAATATTTGCGAAAAGGGTGGATATGAAATAGTTGTATTTAAGTTAGAAGTTTGAAATTGATAGTTGATTTGTTTAAAATTAGTTTGGTTTTTGGATATACCAATTGCAAGTAATGGTTGAAGTGGTTTAAATCGAATTATTAGATTGGTTATGGAGTTGAATGTAAAGATTGATATTATGATGTGCTATGGAGAAATTGTAAATTATTGGAAAGTAAGAATCTTTGTGGAACTGTCGGAATGGTAAAGATTTGAATAAGGTATAGGTGAACACGTGTGTAGCACTGTGTGAAGGCTACTACGTGTACCGATAAATAATGGTCACATATGTAGTACTAAGTGAAGGCTACTATGTGTACCGTAAAACTTGATCATGTGTGTAGTACTATGTAAAGGCTACTACGTGAACCGTAAAACTTGATCAAATGTGTAGTACTATGTGAAGGCTACTACGTGAATCGTAAAACTTGACCACGTGTGTAGTACTATGTGAAGGCTACTACGTGAACCGTAAAACTTGACCACGTGTGTAGTACTATGTGAAGGCTACTACGTGAACCATAAAACTTGATCATGTGTGTAGTACTATGTGAAGGCTACTACGTGTATCGAGTGATAAAAGTAATATGGGTAGTACTGTGTGAAAAATCCCAAATATTTTTTGTTATAACGACATGTTCAATGTAATATAAGTATGTGATTGGAACGTGATAAGTTGCGAAGGAGTGACTGAAGTGATGAAGTCTGGTATTGTTTTATAAAATAAGTGGTTATAGTGCTATGTGAATGAAGGATGTTGGAATAAAATAGATTTGGACAGTGACAGTGATGTTAGTTTGAAAAATCACTAAAAATTATAAAAATCGAGTTAGTGGTTGAATACCACATGAAATTAAAGCTTAATGAGTTTACTTTCAAATAAAATAGAAAGAATGGTCAAAGGAGTTATATATTTTTAGATATTGGAATTTTAGTGAGACAA
Source organism: Gossypium schwendimanii (assembly GCA_013677275.1). Classification (NCBI taxonomy): domain Eukaryota; kingdom Viridiplantae; phylum Streptophyta; class Magnoliopsida; order Malvales; family Malvaceae; genus Gossypium; species Gossypium schwendimanii. The sequence goes on along the minus strand of JABFAF010280179.1, from coordinate 14,909 downwards.
GGTCTGAATGATTTCGAAATCCTTTATTCTGACTTTGGAAAATCACTAAAAATTGTAAAAAAATAATTATGCTTTGAAATTTACATTATTAAATTTATTATTTAGTCTATTTTAAAAATAAATAAGTGGAAACATCATTTGAATTCTTTAGTAAGAGATATCTGATTTTTAGTGAAGAGAGGTCAGAAGTGTCAAGTAGTGAAACAGGAGAATATTTAGAGAATAAACTGTACTAATTGGCTCAACTAAAAATTCTCAAAATTTTATGGTAATAAGATATATGAGTCTAGTTTCAGGGAAAATTTACGGATCTTAATTTGAAGCTCTGTAGCTCTAGATAAAAATGATTTAGTAACTCTGACTCAAATAGACAGCTTTGAATTTAAATATAAGTGAATAGTGAAATTATGTATAATGCTATTTGAGCATGTTATATACATAAAGAATGTGGGATGGAGAGGAGGAGGAGGACAATAGAATGTATGAATGAATTGTGTATAAATGGTCATATGCTCGATTATAATCGGAAAATGTTAAATTGAATGGTAAATGCGTATTGGTACTGAAGGAACTATTGCGGTATTGAAAAACAATTGATCAAATGTTTAAGAAATTTAGTCATGATATATATATGTGTGTGTGTGATAATAATGATATATGGATGATTATATTATTGAGTTGCATTGATTAATTCGGTTTATGTGATGGAAATGTCAAGAACATTTGTCTTTGATATGTGATGATCATGTAATGCCATGAAAAATTGTTTATTTGTGTGGTTTAAAATGTATACATATTTTTTTTTATATAACTTATTTTGTAATCTATTTGGCAAATGATAAAAGTTAATTCAGTTACTATGTGAGGTGAATTATGATTTGTGAAGCATATCTATATTCGGCAATAATGGATAAAATATATTTATGTCATGGGTGAATGGTTAAACACTTGAGTTAGTAAAAAGTGTATATGTTCTGGTAATACCTCGTACTCTATTCCGACATCGAATGCGGGTAAAGGGGTGTTACAGTCCACCTATACATGACATTATAACATTGGCCAAAACATCAAAAACTACCGAAATTTATGCTGGATAGTGTGATAGATCTCCGACGAGCTTCCAAACTAATCGAGCTTCTGATAATCTATAAAACATAGGAAAGAAACTACGTAAGCACATAATGCTTAGTAAGTTTGTAGAAAATGAAACACAACTTACCATTTCATTGCATAATAATAAGTATAAACATAATGTAATTCAAACCACAAGCTTGGCACAAGCCTAACATCATCATTAATACACAAGTTACTGCATTTGTACATAACTCATTTGGATTAACCACATGATAATCCATTTTCATAAGAAAATACATCACTTGATTCATGCATCCTTTTCATGAGCATATGCATAATTCCATTTAGAAACTTACCATTCCAATCCCATTTCCTGCCCGTTGAACCATCTAGAATATCATCGGATACTCAGGAAAGCTCACACAAAGTGTGCTTAAAGATATAATCATAACCTTTCCTTTACATCGTTGCTTACACAAGCTGCGAAATGGGTTTGCCCATACAAGTTGTGAAATGGGTTTGCTCACAGAAGCTGTGGGTCGAAATGTAAGCTACATGATGCTGCTCACACGAGCTATAGAGTATCCGCAAATAATGTAGGACCTTAGCCATTGGTAGGACATACAAGACCTGTAGCACCCCTAACCCGTATCTGCCACTGAAATAGGGTTACGGAGCATTACCGTAAAATCATAACTTAAAATGTTCAATTCCAAACATTTTATAAATCATAGCATAATTTATTCAATCACATGCATATCGTCCCTAATTTGGGCCCTCGAGGCCTTAGAAACACTTTAGAAACAATTCAGGACTAAATCAAAAACATTTAGAACTTTATGGAAAAAGATAGAAAATTTGATACTGCAGGGGTCACACGGCCGTGTGACTCACACGACTGAGACATACCCTCGTGTCTCAGGCTATGTGGACATTCGAAATAGGGACACATGACCGTGTCCCAGCCCATGTCCGTGCCCATGTAACTCTCTGAATTGGGTCACATAGCCAAGCCACACGCCCCTGTGCCAGGTTGTGTAACTCTCGAAATGGACTCACATGCCCGTGTGCCAGGCCATGTGCTGGGCTGTGTAACTGCCTGACTTGTAACCCTTTGAAACCTACAATGGACACGCAACCGTGTCGCATGGCCGTGTGTCACACATGGCTGAGACACACGCCTGTGTTTTAGGCCGTGTGGACAAGAAATAGGCCAAATCCAAGCCCTCTTTGTCACCCAATTCAAGCACACACCTACTAGCCATTTGCATATACAATCAATCCTTAAAACATACCTAAAACATGCATAATAAAACCAACTCAATAGATCATTTATCCATTCAACCAATATGCCAAAAGGCACCTCAATCACAAATTATCAAATCATCCTAAACATAAACATATTTATCCATGAATCAACCATACACAACTACCTATTTCCATACCAAGCCATATCACAATTGACCAAATACCAAGTCACAATCAAACATACCAAATTGGTCATTCAAAACATACCTTCACTTGATCATTTCAACACCAAACATCAAAATGCCAAAAGTTCACCAACCATAATTCCACATATATATACCAAATATAACAACTAGATCATTAATACAAATCCACCTATACATTCCATTATAACCATGACCAAAACATCAAAAGCTACCGATATATCTGTGGGATAGTGTGATAGGTCTCCGACGAGCTTCTAAACCAAACGAGCTTCCGATTATTTATAAAACGTAGGAAAGAAAACTACGTAAACATATAATGCTTAGTAAGTTCATATAAAATAAAACATAATTTACCATTTCATTACATAACATTAAAATTTAACATGATATAATCCAACCAATAGCTTGGCACAAGCCTAAACACCAACAACTACACATGTTAGCATACTTGAACATAATTCAATTGGATTTATCATCTTTCATAACATAACATGCTTTCCATGTATATCACAATTTCAATCTTTTTCATAAATACATGTCTTGGTTCATATTGAACACTTAATATTTCCTTTCCAATTCATGCCCGTTGAATCGTTTAGAATATCATCGAATGCGCGGGATAGCTCACATGAAGTGTGCTAAACAAATAATCGTAACATTTCCTTTCTTTTACATCGTCGCTCACACGAGATGTGAAATGGGTCTACTCACACGAGCTGTAGGTTGAAATGTAAGCTACACAATGGTACTCACACAAGCTATAGAGTATCTGCAACAAATACAGGACCTCAGCCATCGATAGGAAATCAAGACCAACACTCGAAACATAAAAACCCTAATGACATGTCATTTGTATCCTACAAATTCCTAAGGTTCAAACAGGGCTCGATAGTCATCGTAACATTGTTAGATTTACATTAATGATTTACATAAAAATCAACAATTTACATATAGCTCAAAAGATAGCATTAAAACATTACACAATTACACGAACTTACCTCGACGATAAAGACGTAAAAACGGAGTTAACTTATTTGAAGCTTTATCTTTGCCCTGATCTAAAGCCGCACGAGGTCTATCTTGATCTAAATAAATAAATTCAATCTATTTAATATTCATTTTATTAAACTCAGTCCAAAATTCATATTTTTGCACAATTATGCTTTTGCCCCTATTATTTTTATTTCTTTACAATTTAGTCCTTAAGCTCGTAAATTGAAATTCATCCAATTTCATCCCTAACCCAAGCTAGTAGAATTCATCATGAACACATACCAATTCATACAATTCCTTATTTCACAATTTCACCATGCATTTTTACTAGTTTTACAACTAAGTCCTTAATTAACATTTTTATCAAAAAATCACTTTACAAAACTTGTCTATTTATCAAGAAGGACTCATAGTCTATCATCAAACTCCATAAATCATACTAACATGATCATAGCAAAACCCTAAACATTTGAAATTTTTGCAAATTAGTCCCCGGGCTAGCTAGATTAAGCTATAATGATCTCGAAAACATAAAAATCATTAAAAACGGGATAAAATTACACTTACATGCACACCAAAGCTTGCCAAAAGCTCAAGAACCCTAAAATGGTGTTATTTTCCTTTACAATTTCGGTAAAGAAGATGAATGAATAGAAAAGTGGAATTGTTTTACTTAATTTTAACTTTATTTATTAAATTACATATATAACCTTATTATTAAACATTAAAATCACTTAATTCATGTGGAAGAATGTCCACTAACTTTATAAATGGTAAAATTACCATTTAAATCCCTTAAAATTTTAATTTAATAGCCATTAGGTACCTTTAACTTATGGAACTCAAATTTTGCATCTTTTACGATTTTATCCTTTTTACCAAATTAAACATGCAAACGATAAAATTTCTTAATGAAATTTTTATACGACACTACTAACATACTGTAGACAATAAAATAATAATAAAATAAATATTTTCATGTCAGATTTGTGGTCCCAAAACTACTGTTCCTATCTCACTAAAAATGGGTTGTTACAAGTCCAACACTTAAAACATGAAATCCCTAATGACATGTCATTTGTATCCTACGAATTCCTAAGGTTCAACCAAGACTCGATAACTGTCATAGTATTGCTTTGGATATATATTGTTCAATAGAATTACAAATACATAACAACATACAATTGAATTACATGAATATAGTAATCTGTGCATATGAACTTACCTCGATAATTAGGGCGTAGAAACGAAGTCGAACTAATTCGAGGCTTTAGTTTTTCCCCAATCTAAGTCCGTAGATGGTCTATCTTGATCTAAATAGACAAATTTAATCCATTTCAAACCCCTAGTATTCAATTTAGTACACATTTCATATTTATGCAAATTACTATTTTATCCCTAATATTTTAACATTTTACAATTTAGTCCTTAAGTTCACAAATTGAAATCTAAGCATTTTAATCCTCCTTTCAAGCTAACCGATTTCTCTAGGGACTTCAACCAACCCATACAAATCATCATTTCATAAATTTAACATGAACTTTTACTATTTTTACAAACAAGTCCCTAAATGCAATTTTCATCAAAAATCACTTTACAGAACTTGTTTATTTATAAAAAATGATCCATAATACACCATTTAAAATCAATAATCATGCAAGAACATTCATGGCATAACACTCAATCTTTAACAGTTTTACAAATTAATCCCTGGGCTAGCTAGATTAAGCTAAAATGACTTTAAAAATAAAGAAATCATTAAAAATAGGCTTAAAAAACATACCATGCAATATATATGAGTGGCCGAATGCTCCAATCTCTCCCTCTAATGGTGGTTTCGGTCAAAGCATGAAGAAAATGAAAAAGATGATAGCTTTTACCTAGTAAATTTTAAGTTTATTTACTAAATTACCTTATTAACCTTATTAATAAATAAAAATTACGTTAACATTTTGCCTTTGCACATCCATTAGCTTCCCTTTCCATGACCATTTATCCCTTTTAACTAATGGAACTCTACTTTTACACTTTTTAGGATTTAGTCCTTTTCACGTAATTAATCATGCAAACATCAAAATTTCTTAACAAAATTTTAATACAATTTTCATAACACCCTATAGAAATTAAAATAATCATAAAATAATAATTTATTCATTAGATTTGTTTTCCTAAAACCATTATTCTGATTTCACTGAAAACAGACAGTTAGGCACACGGTTTGTAACATATCCGTGTGTATCAAGTCAAAGAGTTACATGGCCTGACACACGGCTTACAACATGGCCGTGTAATCTAAGTCAGTGAGTTACACGATTTAAGACACAGGCTGGGACATGGTTGTGTGTTTCATTGTTCGAACACTACACGGTCTGGGCTACGTCACACGGTTGTGTGACCCCTATTTTCTTAATTTCCAACTTTTCCTTAGTTTTCTCGAACTATTTTTAGGGCCTCAAAAGTTCAATTTAAGGCCCTAATGTGTATGTTTGTTGGATTTGTATGAGATTTAAATAATTAATATTAAATAGAATTATTAAACATTTAGATGCTAATTGTTTTGAATTTTTTGACGGTAACGCTCTATAACCCTAGACCGAAAATAAAAATGGGTTAGGGGTGTTACAGTTAGTGGTATCAGAGCTACAATTTAGTAGATTCTCAGACTAAACATAGCTAGTAAAGAGTATAGAATACATGCCATTATATAACTTGTGATAGTGTGATATCTCCTGACTTCAATTGAATCATGTTTTTTTATATAGGTAAAAGATGTCATCCAACCAAGCTGATTTTGATGAGGTTGAAAGTAATGCGCAAGCCTCCGTTTCAAGAGCAACTAGTATGGGCCCATATCTGAGGGCCAGGGAAGTGAGGTGAAACCATCTTCTATATAATGTCTGAATGGTTTTCTGAATTTTTTAAAATGAATCCAATGGCTCAATGACCTCCACACCTTCCCATACCCTAATCAGTCCCCCTATCCCTCAAGGATTAGAACAGGTACGTGTGAATAGACCTCCAGTTGACAAAATTTGTAAGTATGGGGAAGAAGAGTTTCATGGTACTACAGATGATGATCCAGAAAAATCTAAGTTTTAGTTAGAGAATATTATTAGAGTTTTCGATGAACTATCTTGCTTTTCGGGATATCTTGCTAAAAGACTCAGCGTTCAGTGGTGGAATACTTTAATAGTGGTGGTATCAAAAGATCGTGTGTATTGGGATTTCTTTCAAACTGAATTTAAAAAGAAATACATCAATCAGAGATATCTTGACAAGAAAAGGAAAGAGTTCTTAAAGCTGAAGCAAGGTAGCAGATCTGTAGCTGAATATGAAAGAGAATTCGTGCAACTTAGCAAGTATGCTTAGGAATGTATTCCAACGGAAGCGGTTATGTGTACTCAGTTTGAAGATGGTTTAAACGAAGACATCAAATTGTTGGTAGGGATTCTAGAATTGAAAGAATTTATGGTATTGGTAGATTGAGTACATAAGGTTGAAGAACTTAATAAAGCTAACAAAAAAGTAGATTTGGAGGCTCATGACACAGGTAAACGACCAATGGGAAAATCATTTTCATCTCCATATAAGAAATTGAAAGAATTTCACAGCCTGCGTCAGCTTCAATTAGATTTTCTGGAAGAGATAAAGGGAAGCAACAATCAAGCTTGAGACCCCAGGCTACTTTTGTAGCGAGTGTGGGGAGTGTTCGAAATAGTAATCCTAAATGTCATCAATGTAATTAACGACATTTCAGAGAGTGTCGACTGATGGATGGATCACACTTTTAATGTGGTTCCTATGATCATTTTATTCAAGACTATCCTAAAAGATCTGATAGAGAAAATCTCAGAATATACGGGCGAGTAACACGATTGCGAGAGGGAGGTCATCCAGAAATAGTAGTAATGCAGGAATTAGTCGAAGTGGAACAAAAGATTCTACAGTTAGATCTTAAGCTCGAGCAGCAGCTAGGGCCTATGTTATTGGAGCTAGTGAAGAAGCTTTGACACCTAATGTTATTACTGGTACATTTTCTATCTTTGATACTAATGTTAATGCTTTGATTGACCTGGGGTCAACGCATTCATATATATGCACAACCTTAGTGTTGGATAAGAAAATACCTTTTGAGTCAATTGAATTTGTGGTCAAAGTAATTAATTCGTTAGGCCAGTATGTGTTAGTTGATAAAGTTTGTAGAAACTGTCCATTAAATATTCAGGATTGCAACTTTCTGGTTAATTTAATGTTATTACCATTTGATGAGTTTGACGTGATTCTTGGCATGGATTGATTGACTTTTCATGATGCTATTATGATTTGTAGATGAAGGCAGATTTTATTGAAATGTCAGAATGGTGAAATAGTCTAGGTTGAATCAGATAGATGTGATAGTTTCGATAATATCATTTCAGCTATGTTAGCTCAGAAATATGTCAAGAAAGATTGTAAGGTGTATCTAGCTTATATACTCGATACCAAGGCTTCAGAATAGAAATTAGAACCAGTTTTGACTATTTGCAGGTTCTCGAATGTGTTTCCAGAAGAGTTACTTGGGCTACCGCCAGTTAGAGAGGTTGAATTTGCTATTGAGTTAGTATTGGGAACTTCTCCGATATCGATAAATCCTTGTAGAATGGCACGACAGAATTGAAAGAGTTGAAAGCACAATTGCAGGAATTGACAGACAGAGGATTTGTTCGACCTAGTTTTTCTCCTTCGGGTGCACCTATACTATTATTTTAGAAAAGGACGGGTCAATATGATTGTGTATAGACTATAGACTACACCTATACTATTATTTTAGAAAAGGACGGGTCAATATGATTGTGTATAGACTATAGACTGCTTAATAAAGTCAAGATAAAAAAAATATACATTGTCGAGTATCAATAATTTGTTTGATCAATTGAAAGGTGCAATAGTGTTTTAAAGGATTTATCTCCATTCTGGATATTATCAACAACAGGTTAAAGATTCTGAAGTTCCAAAAACTACTTTTAAGACTAGGTACAAACATTATGAATTTTTAGTGATGCCATTTGGTTTAACAAATGCACCTGCTGCGTTTATGGATTTGATGAACAAAATATTCTAGCTGTATTTAGACATATTTGTGGTTGTATTCATTAATGATATTTTGATTTATTCCCGAGATGAAATTGAGCATGAACAACATTTGAGGGTAATATTGCAAACTTCTCGGAAGAAACAGTTATTTGCTAAATTTAGCAAATGTGAGTTTTAGATGCGAGAAGTTGGATTTTTGGGACATGTTCTATCGGTGGATGGTATTAGAGTGGATCTGAGTAAAATATCAACAATTATAGACTGGAAGCCTTCAAGAAATGTTTTAAAGATCAGAAGTTTCCTGGGTTTAGCCAGGTATTATCGGAGATTTGTTAAAGAGTTTTCGATGATTACTACACCGTTGACGAGTAAAGTTTAGGTTGCGTCTAAAAAATGGTCTGAAAAATGCCAGTAAAGTTTTGATCAGTTGAAAGTATTGTTGATTAAAGCCATTGTGTTGGTTCAGCCAAAGTCCAGCAAGGAATTTGTGATCTATAGCGATGCTTCACTTAATGGTCTAGGTTGTGTCTTGATGTAAGAATGCAAAGTGGTAGCTTATGTTTCCCGTCAATTGAAACTACACAAGATAAATTACCCGCCTCATGATTTAGAACTTACAGCTATTTTGTTTGCTTTAAAGATCTGGTGACAATATTTGTACGAAAAAAATGTCACATCTTAACAGATCACAAAAGCCTGAAGTATTTGATGTCACAAAAAGAACTAAATTTGAGACAACGTAGATGGTTAGAGTTGCTAAAAGATTACGATTTGATCATCGATTGTCATCCAGGAAAAGCTAATGTTGTTGATGCTTTAAGTAGAAAATCTTTATTTGCTTTGCCAGCTTTGAATACTTGATTGATGTTGATTGGTGATGGTTCCTTTTTAGCTGAATTAAAAGTTAAACTGACATTTCTGCAACAGATTTGTGAAGCTCAGAAAAGTGATTCCAAGTTGGTTTTTAAACGAGAATAGATTGAAAAGTCACTTTTCTGATTGGAAACAAAATGTACGATGATTGGAAACAAATGTATTGGTGCCCAGGTATGAAACGTGAAATTTCAAAGCTTGTATCTAAATGTTTGATTTATCAGCAAGTCAAAATAGAGCATCAAGTACCTTCTGGACTACTACAGCCTATTATGATTCCATAATGGAAAAGGGAAAGAGTTACAATGGATTTTGTATCAAGGTTACCCTTGTCTCCACGAAAGAAAGATGCTATTTGGGTTATTCTAGATCGTTTGACTAAATCAACACATTTCATTCCAGTACGTATGGACTATTCACTTGAGAAGCTGGCAGAATTATACGTTTTTGAAATTGTTAGACTGCATGGTGTGCCAATGTCTATTATTTCTGATAGAGATCCATGGTTTACTTCTAGATTTTGGAGTAAATTACACGAAGCTTTAGGTACTCGGCTACATTTTAGTACAGCATTCCATCCACAGATCGATGGTCAGTCTGAGTGAGTGATACAGATACCCAAGGACATGCTTTGTTGTTGCATTTTAGAGTTTAAGGGTAGCTAGGAAGAAAATTATTCCATTGGTTGAGTTTGCATATAATAATAGTTATCAGACGAGTATTAAAATGGTGTCGTATGAAGCCTTGTATGGTCAAAAATGTAGAACTCCATTATACTAGATCGAATTGAGTGAGAAAAAGCTTTTCGATGTTGATTTGAGTTGAGAAACTAAAGAAAAAGTCAAAGCAATTCATGATTGTTTTAAAGCTTCTTCTTATCATTAGGAATCATATGCAGATTTGAAAAGAAAAGATATTGAACTTCAAATTGGCAGTATAGTGTTCTTAAAAGTATCGCCTTGGAAAAAAGTTCTCTGTTTTGGCCGAAAAGGGAAACCTAATCCATGATTCATCAGACTATATGAGATCATCGAGAGAATTGGGTCAATAGCTTACCATTTAGCTTTAACGTCTGAATTAGAGAAAATTCACAAAGTGTTTCATGTATCAATGTTATGAAGGCATCGATCTGACCCTTCAACATGATTTCACCTGTTGATGTAGAAATTCAGTCAGATGTATCATACAGGGAGAAACTGATTAGAATTTTAGCTCAGGAAGTAAAAGAATTAAGGAATAAACGTATAGCTTTAGTTAAAGTACTCTGGCATCGTCATGGGGTCAAGGAAGCTACCTGGGAACTAGAAGAAGCTATGAAAATGCAATAACCGAACCTATTTTCTGGTAAGGTTTTCGAGGAAAAAAATTTCTTTAGGGGGAGAATTGCAACAACCCATTTTTAGTGGTGTCAGAAAAGATGGTCTCGGGACCACAATTTCGATGAGGGAGTAAATATTTTAATATTTCTTTCAGGTCTATGGGGTTATAATAGAGTCGTACTAAAGTTTCATTAAGAAATTTTGAAGTTTAAATAGTTAATTAGGTAAAAAGAACTAAATCATAATAGAAGAAAAAGTTGAATTGTAACACCCCTAACCCATATCCATTGTCAGGATAGGGTTATAGAGCATTACTGTAAAACCATAACATCAACTCATTCATTTCAAAAAATTTCATGAATCATATCATATTCCATTCAAATACTTGCATATTGTTCCTTATTTGAGCCCTTAAGGCCTTAGAAATACTTTAGAAACTATTCGGGACCAAATCTAAAACATTTAAAACTTTATGGAAGAAGATAGAAAAATTCACACTGCAGGGGTCACACGGCTGAGACACACGCCCGTGTCTCGGGCCATGTAGGCATTCGAAGTAGGGACACATGGCCGTATCCTAGCCCGTATCCATACCCGTGTAACTTTCTGACTTGGTTCACACAGCCAAGCGACACGCCCATGTGCCAGGCCGTGTAAATCTTGAAATGCAACCTTTAAAAACCTAAAGAGGACACACGACCGTGTCGCATGGCCTTGTGACTTACATGGCTGAGACACACACCCATGTCTCAGGTCGTGTGGAAAAGAAATAGGCCATTTACAATCCATTTCACTCGCCCAAAACATGTGCATACATGCAAGCCATTTGCGCCTATTTCAAGCATTCAAAAATGTACCTAAGACATGCATAATAAAACTAGATCAATATGGCATTTTTGCATACAACCAATATGCCCAAAAGCACCTCAAACATAAATCTTGAAAGCAACAGAAACACATACATGTTTTGGCATGAATTAATATACACAACCACAGATTATCATGCCAAAACATAACACAATTTACCATATGTCAAACCTTAACAAAATATACCAAATTGATCATTAAAAACATATATTTACTTGACCATTTCAACACTAACCATTTAAGCACCAAAATGTCAAAATGTCATCACTCATAAAACCACATATATATATGCCAACACATACCACTTTGGCCATAAAAATATGCATCAATTTGATCATATTAACCACAACCAACAAGACATCAATAGTACCTTATGTACCTCAAATCCAAGGCAACATTTCATGCCAATATCATTAGCCAAAATGACATATACATGCCAAACTCATCAATTAAACATTGAACGTAACCCACCTATACATGCCATTATAACCACAATGAAAACATCAAAATCTAATGATAAATTTGATGGATAGTGTGATGGATCTCTGACTAGCTTCCAACCCAATTGAGCTTTCGATAATCTGTCAAGTAAAGAAAAATAACTACGTAAGCAATGTATGCTTAATATTTAAGCATAATATTTCATTTCAATAATAGACTTTATAGAATGAACATAATCTATGTCAATGCCATAAGATTCATAAATCAATATGATCATCAACCCACAAATGAGTAAGTTCATTAATGTCACATACATTTATCATTCATAATATGATAGGATTTTATGGGACTTAATAAATAATCATCAACTTTTCTATTAGATTATACACTTTCAATCTACTTTATTTTCATTCTGTTCCCAATGCCTATCATAAGCCTAAACCACATTCTCAATTCCTGACTTAGAGTATTTATCCATGATATAGGTATATTCATTCATAGCATACGTAAACTTCTCACATATAGTACATCATTCAAACTCATTACTCCCTTTTCATCAAATTTCATTTCAACCATGAATTTACCATTCCATTACCTTTCCTCACCCATTTCATATGCATAACACACAAGATATACGCATAATATCAACCATGACTACAAACTAGTGCATTTAAACATAGCTCATTTGGAATCAACTACATAATCAACCATTGCACAAGAAATTACATACTTGATTTATTTAACCTTTTCATGCACATAAGCATGTTTCCAATTGAGAACTTACCGTTTCAATGTATTTCATTAAGATTAAGCATGATATAATTCAACCATAAACTTGGCACAAGCCTAAGCACCAACAATAACACATGATAGCATAATTGAATATAATTCATGTGAACTTAATATAGATAACCATTATACTTTAGCATGATCCAATTGGATCTGTTATCCTTCATAACATATCATGTTTTCCATGTATCATCATTTCAATATGTTTCACACACACATGTCTTGGTTCATATTGAACACTTACCATTGTCACAGGTTATGTTATAATAATGGTCTAATTACCATCTAGGTCCATTTTCCTTTATTCAATAAGCCATTTAATCACTCTAATCAAATAGTGATCACATTTTATACTTTTATGATTTAGTCCTTTTTGCTTAATTAACTATTGAAACGTTAAAATTTTTCAACGAAACTTTAATAAACCTTAATGAAACTCCGTAAATATTTATAAAAATATTTATGGCTCAGTTTATTAAAACGAGGTCCCGATACCTCATTTTCTAAAACCACTTGACTTTAGAGTGTTACCACTTGAACTTAATTAATCATTCATATCACATAAATTACCATACAAAAACCTTTTTAAAACCATATTCAACTCGTAAATATTAAATAATAATATTTACGAACTTACTCGTCAGATTTGGTGGCCTCGAAACCACTGTTTTTGACACCACTGAAAAATAGGCTATTACATGAATTCTATTAGTTAAATAGGTTATTTGACTATGGAAAGGATAACTAATGAACTTAGATGGTAATTATACAATATATTTTGATAGTGGAAAATTATGGACTTGTTTATGCTAGTATTTAAGTTATAACATAACGATAAAAGAGTAAATAATTAAAGAAGCATGAAATAAATAAAATAATAGCTATCATCTTATTTCTTTTTTTTTGTTTGTTCAACCAAAAATACCATTGAAAAAGGAGTTGGAGGTTTCGACTAGACTTATTTCATTGCACGGTATGTGGTTGAGTCTCGTTTTTTAATATTTTATATTTTTGAGCTCGTTTTAGCTTAAACTACTTATCCCGGGGGTTAAACTGCAAAATTATTTAAGGTTGAGGGATATTCCATGAATTAAATTGATGTTATTGTTATGTTACTTGATAGTTTTATTAATTTTTATTGTTAAATGAACATGATTTGTTAAGTGGATTTTATGAATGTAAGGTTTAGGGATTAAATTGCTTAATTGAAGATTTTCATGTATATTGTATGAAATAATGAAAAATTGTAGATTATTTAATCTTAGGGAAGAATCGATTATCATGGCTTTAAGTTAAAATGGTTAGATTTAAAGTTATGAGCTTAAGGACTAAGTTGTGAAAAAGTTAAAATAGGAGGGATAATTTTGTAATTTCATGATAATATGAATTATAGATTGAATTGAATGCTTGAGGTTATTTGAAGAACTTAATTGAATGAAATTATTTATTTAGATCAAGATAAGCAACAACCGGACTTAAATCGGGGAAAAATAAAAGCTTTGGATTAGTCTCCAACTCTACTTTTGCGACTATAGTTATCGAGGTAAGCTCGTATGAATTATAATCTTGTTAATGATAGTCTAATTGATTAACTATTATATTATGTTAGTTATAAAATGACTTGAAAATATATATATCGATGTTTTGAATAACTGACGGCTAAATAATCATGTTTGAACCTTAAGAATCCTTAAGATAGATGGAAACACGAAAATTTACACATTTTTATATACCCTTTTTAACTTCAAATCATACAGTTTCGATAAAATTCTTGTCAAAACAATAATTAATTTTTTACAAAATAATTAAAGTGCACTTAAAATATGAACATGTTGAATTTTAGTTAATTTTATAATTAATTTTGATGAATTTTGGTTATTTTCGACAAATTTGCACAAAGGGCGAAAAAGGACTCAGCGGACACTACTAGAAGTACAAAATCGAGAAACAATTTGATGTATCGAGGCGAACTAAATTTTAGCCTAAGACGGTCCAAAATTATATGTATTAATTCATAATATAATTA
>JABFAF010280178.1:0-29748 GCA_013677275.1 Gossypium schwendimanii | reverse complement strand
CAAATTAAATGAACATGCAACTTAAACCATACTTGAAGTAAATTAACAAATGAGAAGATTTAATGCATGACTTATTAAATAAGAAAAACACATAATGCAGGTATTAAAGGATACAAATATATTAATGTAAAGAATTAACTAAAAACACATTTAATAAAGAAGAAACATAATGCACATTTTAAAAGATGTAGATGTATTATTGCTGAGCATTAAATAATGATGCATTTAACAAAAAAAAAAACACATAATAAAGTAGATCATTAAACAAAGATGCATTTAACAAACAAAACACATAATTAAAAATTGAAGAGTTTGTTCAAGCTAATCAAACTGTCACATGCAACACATTGTATGAAATTGGATCGTTATCTTGAGTCCAATAGAAATTGGATTTCTCATGTTCGACCCAAACTTGCTGAATCAGTCCTAACATCGTATCTTTGAGCTTCTTGGATCTAGCCCGGGTTATAGGCCCAATGGGAATTTCAATTGGATTTCTTCTTGAATTCTCTTCATTTTTCAACTCGATTGGTATTGACATGGATGACTTTGATTTTGTTCCAATCGATTCTTCATCAGACGCTCCCATGCATGTATCATCCCCTCACTTGTCAAAATGATTTGTCCTCAAAGTATCACTTGCATCATAAGGAGATATATTAGATACATTAAAGCTAGAACTAATGTTGAACTCACTTGGAAGGTCTAGCTTATAGGAATTGTTATTAATCCTTTCTATAATTTGAAAAGGTCTATCTCCTATTGGAAGGAGCTTTGATCATTGTTGGGCTGGAAATCTTTCTTTACGCATGTGCACCCAGACCCAATCTCCGGGGTCAAACAAAATTTTCTTGTGGCCTATGTTTGCCTTCGTCTCATATTACTTAGTTATTCTCTCAATATTGTCTTTCACCTTTTGATGAAATTCCTTAACAAATTTTGCTTTTATTTTACGATCTAAATTAATACTCTAATTAGAAGGTAAAGGCATTAAATCTAAAGATGTAAGAGGATTAAAACCATATACAACCTTAAATGGTAAAAACTTCATAGCAAAATGAACGGTGCGATTATAAGCAAACTCAACATGGGGTAGACAATCTTCCCACGTCTTCAAGTTCCTTTGTATGATCTCTCTCAATAATGTAGACAAAGTTCGATTAACTACTTTAATTTGTGCATTTGTTTGTGGGTGACAAGTAGTTGAGAACATCAGCTATGTGCCTAACTTACTCCACAAGTCCTTCCAAAAGTAACTCAAAAACTTAGAATCTCGATCTTAAACTATACTTCCCGGAATCCCATGCAATCGAACTACCTCCCTAGAAAACAAGTTTGCTACTTGCATAGCATCATCAATTTTGTGGTAAGGTATGAAGTGTGCCATTTTAGAGAATCTATCAGCCACCACAAAAATAGAATCTCTACCATTTTTCGATCTCGACAGTCCTAACACAGAGTCCATTGATAAATCAACCCAAGGTTCCGTAGGTATGGGTAAGGGCGTATACAAACCATGAGCTTTAAGTCTAGACTTAGCCTTCTTACACATGATGCACCTTTAACAAATTCTTTCAACATCTCGTCTCGTGTGGCCAAAAGAAATGTTCTTGTAACACATCTAAAGTTTTGATCACACTAAAATGACCAGTAAGTCCTCCTCTATGTGCTTCCTTCACAAGCAGCTCACGAATGGATCCCTGAGGAACACAATGCTTGTTTTCTCTATAAAGAAAACCGTCATTTTTGAAAAATTTTACAAAAGCTTCTTTTTCACAAGCTTGATATACATTTCCAAAATCAACATCAGAATCATATAAGTATTTAATATACTAAAATCTAAGCAATTTTGTATTTAGAGTTGATAACAGAGTATAACTACGTGACAACGCATCGACAACAACATTTACCTTGTTTGTACTTGATGACATAGGGAAAAGTTTCAAGAAACTCTACCCATTTCGCGTGTCATTTGCTCAACTTATACTGCCTTTTCAAATACTTCAATGACTCATGATCAGTGTGGATAACGAATTCTTTTGGCCAAAGGTAATATTGCCATGTTTCCAAAGCTCGTACTAAGGCATACATTTCTTTGTCATAAGTCGGGTAATTCAAAGTAGCACCATTCAACTTCTCGCTAAAGTACGCCACTTCATGTCCTTCTTGCATCAACACAGCGCCAATGCCTAAACCTAAAGCATTACACTCAACTTTAAAGGTTTTAGTAAAATCAGGTAAAGCTAATAACGGAGCATTGGTGAGTTGTTCTTTTATCAAATTAAAGAGCTTTTCTTACTCATCTCCCCAATAGAAGTTAGAATTCTTTTTAATGACTCTATTTAAAGGTGCAGCAAAAGTACTAAGATTTTTAACAAACCTTTGATAGAAGCTAGCTAGTCCATGAAAGCTTCTAACTTGACTTACACTTGTTGGTCTTGGCCAATTTTGGATAACACTCACCTTTTCTTGATCAGCTTCGAAGCCTTCGAAAGTCATTACAAATCCTAAGAAAACAAGTTTTTCAGTACAAAATGAGCATTTCTTAAGATTAGTAAATAACTTCTCCTTGCGTAAAACCTAAAATCGAACCTAAGTGCTGCACATGTTCATTTAAATTCTTACTATAAATCAAAATATCATCAAAATAAACAACACAAAATTTACTAATGAAGTGTCGCAACACATGATTCATTAACCTCATGAAAGTGCTTGGTGCGTTAGTTAGGCTAAATGGCATGACTAACCACTCATACAAACCATATTTTGTTTTGAAGGTTGTCTTTCACTCATCGCCTTCTCACATTGGAATCTAGTGGTAACCGCTCTTCAAATCAATCTTTGAAAAAATGTACGAACCACTCAACTCATCCAACATGTCATCAAGCCAGGGTATCGGATGCCTATATTTAATAATTATCTTATTGATAGCTCGGTAATCGACACACATATGCCACGTACCATCTTTTTTTGAAACCAACAACACAGGTACGGCACAAGGACTTAGACTCTCACAAACATATCCTTTCTCCATTAATGTTTCAACTTGTCTTTGCAACTCCTTAATTTCTTCAGGATTGCTTCGATATGTCGGTCAATTTAGTATAATGGCATTGGGAATAAAGTCAATTTGGTGTTCAATTCCTCGAAGGGGTGGTAATCCATTCGACACATCATCAGGAAAGACATCTTGGAATTCCTCTAACAATGAAACAATAGAAGATGGCAAAGTTTCATCGAGTTCGTTAGTATTAAAAAAAAAGCTTCCTTGTACACAAGTACAAGCAGTGGATGTTTAAGAACTAGAGTTCTCCTAATCTCTCTCTCTCATTGACATAAAAACTCACCTTTTCAGTTTCTTTCTCCTCTTTCTATTGATTTCTTTTGATTTTACCTCATAATTTTTTTTTCTTTTTGTTGCTCTTTTCTTTTTCACTCTCATCATTCTTTTCTTTTTCTTTTGATTTTTTTTTCACTCTCTTCTTTCAAATGAATCTGATCTTCGTAAACTTACTTTGATGTCATCGGAGCTAAGGTAATAGCTTTCTCATTATGCTTGAATGAATAGCGGTTAGTGTAGCCATCATGCACCACTCGTCGATCTATTTCCAAGGCCTCCCTAGCAAAAGATGTCCAGCATGCATGGAAACAACATCACAAAACACTTCATCGCTATACTTGCCAATGGAATAAGGAACTACAACTTGCTTGGTCACCTTGATCTCCCCACCATCGTTCAACCATTACAACTTATATGGCTGAGGATGTTTAAGTTTTGGCAATCCAAGATTTCAAGGTTATGGCTTGGTAAACTTGTAAATTGAAATAATTTTAAAGGTTAAATAAGTAATTAAGTAAATAAAGACAAAATTTAGTAAAATAAAGCCAAGTATCATCTTTTATGTTCTTTCTTCAACCTAATAGCCAAGAAAAGGAAGCCATTCTTGCTCTTTAGGGTTTGGCAAGCTTGTTTCCATCAATTAGGTATGTGTTTTGTCCCGTTTTTGATAGTTTCTATGTTTTCAGGATCGTTGTAGCTTAATCTAGCTAGCCCAAGGGCTAATTTGTGAAACTGTTAAAGTATTTCAGTTTTGCCATTGATGAACATGTTAGGTTTTCAAAGTTTAATGGTAGAAAATGAATGGTTGTTGTTAGATAAACAACTTTTGTAATGAATTTTTGATGAAATTATCAGTTAAGGATTAAATTGAAAAATGTGATAAATTGTGTGGTAAAATTGTAAATTTGTGAAATATATGGTCTGTTATAAATATGTTTATAATTCAACTAGTCTTGGGTAGGGATAAAATTGAATGAATTTCATTATTCGAACCTAGTGACTAAGTTATAAAGAATTAAAAGTATAGGGGGAAAATGGTAATTCTTCCAAAAATGTGTGTTTAACTAAATTTAATATGAGTTATATTGAATTGAGTTAAATTCATTCGTATAGATCCGATTAGACCTCGTACGGAGTTAGATTGGGACAAAGAAAAAATATCAGATTAGTCGCCTTTATATCTACGTACACTCGTCGAGGTAAGTTCGTGTAATTAAATTGTGTAGTTATATGCTTTGATTGAATTAGATGTATGTTATTTGCATTATCATCATATATGAATACCGATCGCATATCTGACGACGTACGACGATTATCAAGCCCTGTTTGAACCTTAGGAATTTGTAGGATACAAATGACATGTCATTAGTGTTTCTGATTTCAGCTCTTATGAGCTTACCAACACTTAGCTCGTATGAGCTTACCGTTATTCAGCTTGGAGGAGCTTACCGTTATTTAGCTTGGAGGAGCTTACCATTATTCAGCTTGGAGGAGCTTATCGTTTACAGCTCATATGAGCATACATGTACATGAATTGACGAATTACACTTTAGTACACCTTGTGTGTACTACCCGCATATCCAATGATATTCTAAATGGTTCAACGGGCACTGTTCTGTTACGAGATTACATGAGTTCAATATGAATTACAACAGGTATTTACATGAGATATATGAAAATGATTTGTACATGATAAATAGATACATGATGTGTAAATTATATATCCATGGAAGTTTGATTATTGTTAAGCTCATACATGTTTCTTGATATTTATATGAATTACATGACTAACATCGCTAAAGAGGATATGTGTTTAGGCTTTT
Organism: Gossypium schwendimanii; assembly: GCA_013677275.1. Lineage (NCBI taxonomy): Eukaryota > Viridiplantae > Streptophyta > Magnoliopsida > Malvales > Malvaceae > Gossypium > Gossypium schwendimanii. Next base: position 24,585 of record JABFAF010280178.1, on the reverse strand, counting down.
TCCCAAATTGAGTTTGGATATGCTTTGTATTCTTACCTTAAATGTCACTAAAATGGTAAGTTAAATTCTATGGTATACGAACTTACTAAGCTTAAATGCTTACTCTGTGTTATTTTTTGTGTTTTTAATGATTCGGAAGCTCGTTCGGGTTGGAAACTTGTCGAACCTATATCACACTATCCATCGGCTCTTTTGGTACATACGACTGTTTAATTTCGATTATAATGGCATGTGTATATTTTGCTTATTATAGTTGATGTGTGGTTTGGTTTATGATTGAATGAAGAGTGGTAAAAAGGTAGCCTAATGGGCATTTCATAAATGTGTTTTGCAATGTGAAGAATTGATCATGAATTGGTGTCTAGATATGTAAGGCATATAAGCTAAATATGTTACTTTGTGAAATACATTTTGGCATCAAATGATATGTTTTGGAAGGTAAGTAATTTGGTAAGAAATGATGTAAAATTGCTTAATAAACTTTGGATGCAAATATGCATATAAGTGAGTTATACATTTGGATATATTAAATACATGAACATTCATATTATAAGTTGTCATTTGAGGTGCCTAAAGGCATATTGGTTGTATATGATGATATCACATGTTTTAAGCTTGATTTTGGTTGGTTTTGGATGCCTATTTATGACTTGGTTATATGCAAATTATTGTGTTTAGGTTGGTACCAAATTGGGTGAGAAATGTGGCTTGGAAAATGGCCTATTTTCATCCACACGGGCAGAGACACAGGTGTGTGTCTCAACCATGTGTCCCTTGTATCTTTTAAAGAATGCAAGTCAGTATGCTCACATGGCCTGGCACACAGGCGAGTGGCTTGGCCATGTGACTAAAGTCAATGAGTTACACAGGCATGGACATGGCTTGGGACACAGCCGTGTGTCCCTATTTCGAATACCCACATAGCCTAAGACACAGGCGTGTCTCTTGGCCATGTGAGTCACATGGCCTAGCCACATGCCCGTGTGACCCCTGCAGTTTTGAAAATTTTATAAGTTTCTGAAAAATTCTTTGAATTTTTTATTTAGTCTCGAATTGTTTCTAAGGTGTATTTTGGGCCTCGAGGGCTTGTATTAAGCACAATATGCATGGTTATGGTTGGTTTCTGACATGAATGCTATATGTTATGATATATTTGAATTTTTTGTCCGTTTAAATTGTAAACTTTGGTAATATTCTATAACCCTATTTCGGTGATGGATTCAGGTTAGGGGTGTTACAGTGTGAAAGATGTTTTCCTGTTGCTATTCATTTTCCGAGGCATGAATATTCAAACTCTTTTTTACCACAAGAAGTTCACCAGCAATAGCATATCCATTTCATTTGCATCATCTAGTGGCGGTAAAGACTCATCATTAGATTCATCTTCACTCTCAATTTCTCCATTGTCTCTAAAGACCATCTTACTTCGATTGGGATAATGGCTAGTAATATGCCTTCGGCCCAGACACTTGAAGCACTTGACATCTCACAAACTTTTTTGCTGCATTTCTGCTTTTCCTTTATATGTAACGTCACTTGCCTTTTGGAATTTGGGTGGTCTAAAATTTTCTTTTGCTGGCATGGTTACATCCTTTTTAAAGGATGTTTGGCCCCATTTTGAAGCAGAACCAGTTTGGATGCCATTCAAAACACTCATTTCTTCTTGAGTTGTAGCTCAATTTTTATGGCCATATGAACCATATTTGTCAATTTGACATAATGTTGTAGTTCAACAACATTAGCTATTTCTCGATTTAAGCCGAACAAAAACCTTGCCATGGCAGCCTTTGGGTCTTCATCAACATTGGCTCGGATCATGGCTATCTCAATCTCCTTGAAATAATCTTCCATACTCAGATTTCCTTGTGAAAGATTTTGGAGTTTCTAGAACAAGTCTCGCTGGTAATGACTAGGAACAAATCTTTTTCAAATGTGTGCTTTCATTTTAGCCCATGTTTCCACGGGTCGTTCTCCATTTCATCTCCAATTCATGGTTAGTTGATCCCACCATATAATAGCATAATCTAAAAATTTGATGGTTGCAATTTTTACCTTTTTCAGTTCTGAATAATTATGGCACTCAAATACCAATTCTATCTTCTTTTCCCATTCCAAATAAGCTTCAGGATCGATTCTTCCTTGGAATGAAGGAATCCGCACCTTAATATTTACAAGATTGTTATCAACTTGCTCTTGCCCCCTTGGCTCTTGATTTCTATGATCATTTCGTCTCACACTTCGTTCTGACATTTGATCACTTTGCACTTCACTATTGCCATAGTAGTCATCTCGGTAATTTCTTACAGGTGCTTGTTGTCGTTAAGCATTAGGAACATGAGGTGATCGGCCTCAAGGTGGAGGTGAACTGCCTTGTTGTGGAGGTAAACCTCCTCATTGTCATTGTAAATGAGCTCGTTGTGGAGGTGAACAACCTCATTGTGCTCTCCCCTTTAATTGATCAAGCTGCTCTTGGATGGGCTTAAATTATTTTGCATCATGCGTTCCATCTCCCTTAGCAATACTTGATAAGCCAAGTTTGGAACTCCCCCTCCTTCATTAGGATTATTCCTTACGGGACTCCTTGACATGATTTCTATTAGTAACAAAACAATGTTGATAATGAAATATTCCTCACCAAATCAAACCTCACAATTTTCTCTCGAAAAAGAAAAATAACTCCTCTCATGTTTGCACTTAGTTTGGCTTTTTCTCGCTCTTTTAGTCTCACTACTCGTGCCTTTTTCCACTCAAGTTCTTCTCTAAGTTCTGGATGGAACTAGTTAAGACCTGATCAAAGAACACTTACAACAGTTGGTTAGCAACAAATTGGTTGATATGTGGCAGGTTAGGTTCAAAAAGAAAAAGAAAGGAAAAGGTAAAAAAATAATTTTTTAATCGAAAGATTTCAGTAGTGTGACAATTTGTCAAAAAAATATAAGATATACTCCAGGATATGAATCGATTTTTTTTCTTTTTTTCTTCTTTTTTTTTCAACTTCAATTTTTTTCACGAAATTTCACTTCGTATTTTTTTCAAAATTTTTTTAATATTTCAAATTTTTTTCACTATTTCAAAACTTCTAATACGATACCTGGATTAGATTTCCACAACTCTAATACCAAATAATGCGTGCTCATATTCATGAATTCGATTACAAGACAAAAAATTTCCTGATCCTTTAATTTCAGTACCGTTTCAAATTAGTATTCAAAGTGAAATTGTGAGTAATAGAAAATAGGTTGAATAAAAATGTCAAAGAAGGTTTTAGAAGGATGACTTGCATGAATCAAACACTAAGAAAAGAACCATCTATATAAATGATCGTGACCCAATTTTTATATAGTGAAATAACAAACAAGTCTTTGAAGAAGAAGAAGTAAACTGTGACCCGCTATTTAGCAAAATAGGAACCAACAGTATGTAAGAACGCCACACTTCAGAAAATAAGGAAAGAATAAAAGTGATAAGTTCAAAAAGAAAGGGTTTGACGCCACAAGGAGAACCTTGATAAGACCAAGTAAGTTGGACCAAGAACAAATAGATAGAATTCTCACACAAAACTCAGAAAAAGTCATTAGCCAATAAAAGTTCTGTTTACAGGATATTTATAGGCACTTTTGTGACTATTCAAGTGTCTATGTGAGACTTTCATATTCAGCCATTAACTAGTATTATTACTAGCACTAATTTCATTTTTAACTCTAGTAAAGAAGCTAATGAGTCACGTCTCTTCATTGGAATTTGATGTAGTTGAAAAGGCATGCCAATTCTCTTTAATGAAGACTTAATGTATTTAATTGATGTCCCTTCAGATCCCTTGTAACCAAATTATAAAAGCTTGTGTAACATCTTCTTAAATGGCACCATGATGAAGATGTAAGACTCCAAAAACATTAAAACCTGAAGAGTCTCCTTTGGTCCATTAAAAAGCCTCCTTAATGTTCTTTAAAAAGCTTTAAAATCGTCCAACTTGAAGAGTCTTTAATCATATGAAAGTCACCTGCAGAATAGATATTTAAGAGTAAACAATAACTCAAAACACTCATAAAAATAACATATTTAATAACACTCATGCACACAAATTAAATGAACATGCAACTTAAACCATACTTGAAGTAAATTAACAAATGAGAAGATTTAATGCATGTCTTATTAGATATGAAAAATACATAATACAGGTCTTAAAGGATATGAATATATTAATGTAAAACATTAACTAAAAACGCATTCAATAAATAAGAAACGTAATGCACATTTTAAAAGATGTAGATGTATTAATGCTTAGCATAAAATAAAGATGCATTTAACAAACAAAAAACATAATTAAAAATTGAAGAATTTGTTCAAGCTAATCAAATTGTCACTTGCAACACTTTGCATGAAATTGGATCGTTATCTTGAGTCCAATAGAAATTGGACTTCTCATGCTCTGCCCAAACTTGCTGAATCAACCCTAACATCACCTCTTTGAGCTTCTTGGATTTAGACCGAGTCATAGGCCCAACGGAAATTTCAATTGGATTTCTTCTTGAATTCTCCTAATCTTTCAACCCGATTGGTATTGACATGGACGACTTTGATTTTGTTCCAACCTATTCTTCATCAGACTCTCCCATGTATGTATCATGAATTGACCATAAGATAAGTCAATTTCCATATGAAATTCATCATTTAGGTCATGCATTCTTTCCATAAGATTATGCTTAATTCCATTTGAATACTTACCATTTTATTCCCTTTTCTTGCCCGTTGAACCATCTAGAATTCGTATCCTAAGAATTCATAAGGTTCAACCAGGACTCAATATCCGTCATAGCATTGATATGTTTATAAATCAATCTATTCACATTATAAATAACATAATAACATTAAATTTAAATAACGTCAATAAGATAACCATTCATACGAACTTACCTCAATGATTAGGGACGAAAAAGTTAAGTTGAATTAATTCGAAGTTTTTGCTTTTCCTCAATCTAGGTCTGTATGTGGTTTATCTTGTTATAAAGGGAAAATTTCAATCAATTTTATACACCTATTATTCAATTTAATCCGTATTTCATATTTATACAAAATTACCAATTTGCCCCTAATATGTTAACTTTTTAACAATTTAGTCCTTAAGCTTATAACTTAGAATTTAACCATTTTAATCTAATTCCATATCAATAAAACATTCAAGGGACCTTGAAACAACTCATATTTACCATCATTTCACAATAAAACCCTAGAATTTATACCTTTAACAAATTAGTCCCTAATTCCAAAATTCAACAAAAATCACTTAACAAAACTTGTTTATTTTTCAACAAAGATTCATAATCTATCATTTAACATCAAAAACCATTCAAGATCATTCATTGAATAAACCTCAACCTTTAAATTTTTTACAAATTGACCCCCGAGCTAGCTAGATTAAGTTAAAACGGACTGAAAAACATAAAAATCATGAAAAACGGGGCTTGAAAACTCACCATGCAATCAAACTAAGCTTGACTGAACCAAGCATTCATCCATGGAGTTCTTTCTCTTCAAAATAGGTTTTTAGGTGAATATAAAAGATGATACACCTTATTTCTTTTCTTTTGATTTAAGTTTAATTACCTAATTACCATATTAACCTTTAAAAATAAACAATATTTCAATAAAATTATGCCATGCACATCCACTAACCTTATGATGGTATAACTACCATTTAAGTCCATTTAATTCATTTCCATAGTCATTTAGCCCTTTTAACTATTAGAACTCAACTTTTACACTTTTACGATTTAGTCCTTTTTACTTAATTAACTAAGCAAACATCAAAATTTCTTAACAAAATTTTAATACGACCTTACTATTATCTCATAGACTTTAAAATAATAAAATAATAATTTACTCATCGAAACTATGGTCCCTAAACTACTGTTTGGATATCACTAAAAATGGGTTGTTACATATACAAAATATTAATTATATATATTTTACTGATATTATTAATATAAAAAATTATAATAGTTTTTTTCAAAATATAAAAGGACATGGAAAGTGATAATCATTTGGAAAAAATATAATCTTTTTCCTGACTTTCCATTTGTTTCTCTAATAATATGAGAATAATCTTGTTTTTATTTTCTAAGATATGATATCAGATTAAATAAAAGGAAATGAATCCTTTAGTGTGTTAGGGTTACCAAGAAAAACAAAATAAAAAAGGTTCTAGCAGTCGTTCTTGAAAATTCTCTCTGAAAAGTTTAAAAGAATTTTGTTGTTCGTTTTTTGGCTAGGTGGATTACATAGAGGTTGTGACTTTTTCATTGTGGCTTGGAATCGACATCGAATCATCAGCATCCTTTCATCATTTTTCAGTTAAAAAGGTATATCTTGAACTTTATTTCAACTTGTTTTGTTCCTAGTACATGGATCCATAGTTGAGGATTGCCGAAATAATTTTTTCGTTGCTCCACGGGGTGTATCGGTGGTTCAACAATGGTATCAGAGCCACTTGTATGATACAGACACGTGATTAAATTGTTTTGTTGATGCTATTGTATGAGATATATGATATTTGATATGTTTAACCGATCTATTTGTATGAATACCGATCTGTTGTTTAAAACGTGTATATTTAATCTTTTAAACCTATCTGAGTATTTGTTCCTCTCAATCGATGATTAAATGTTAATCATTGATTTTGTTTCCTATTGGATCGTGTATATGGTTTGTTAAGTGTTAATGAATCTTTGGGCAGTGGGGTTTTTGTCATTCGAAGTTGGTTTTAAACTTGTTGATTACTTTCAAAGAAAGAACAAAATTTGTTCCAATAAGAAGCATCTTAGATCATAATTTAATATATATATATATTATTTTGTTTTGATTAAATTTATCAAGCATTGACGTTTTTCCATAGAGATCTGAGTGAAGTATTTCCAATTTTTTTGGAGTCTACCACTGATCAACCAGCGGCACCATCGCCCAAAAGGGACTCTGCCACTTGACCCTGCAGTGGGCTTCGCCCCCTGACCCCTGTGCATAGGAAACATTAATTGTAGGGACAATTTGGTATTCACATTAACAAGCTATTGAATAAAACATATCTTATGTTTTATACTATGCTTGATATGCATGGTTGTAGCCCAATAACCCATTTAATTTATTATTTGCAACAGTTGTAATTTAATAAATACGACCGACATGTTGTGCCTTTCTATATTTCTCATGTATTTCTCTTCCCATCTTACTCTCTCGTATGTTAAACGAGTTTCTATAATTGTAAATTATACTAGTTGTTGCAGACTAGAGGAAAAGAAGGCTGGGCTACCCAAAGTGGAAAAGTCGCTTGAGAAGTCACCCTTAGGATTTCATTCGGTTCTTTCATTGGCTTGGGAGGAACCACCTTAGTTTTATGAGCTATAACCATTGCATTTATTTACTACTTTATATTTTTCCTGTATATGATACATTGGATGATATGTTAGCATGCATGTAGTACATTGATAAGATCAACTAAAGGATTAAATGGAAAAATGTTGATCATTAATGGTGAGATTAATTTCATTTAAAACCCTCAATAAAATATTAAGTTAAGATTGCCCTCAAATATTTACCCTCGTTAAAACCTTGATCGATACAATACGGGTTCTGCTAAAGTGAAGTATATGTATCTATCTTGGTCAAATGCGAAGAATAATCAAGTAATATTCGTTGGTTATAATATTGGTTAATAACTTAACTAAGTTACTCTGATAGGATTAGAAACCTAGAGGCAATAAATTTGGATGATCATGAGATGATTGGAACAAGAGGTTTTCACCAAATAAAGAGTTACATAGGATATAATTAGTAAGTGTTGCTTACATAAATAATCATAATCTTGAGTGTAAAGTCAAAGCTGACTTAAGAGGAGCAGAAATATGGATCTTTACCCACTAAAAATTTTAGAGAAATTATTTTTTCAAAATTAATATTTGAGGGATATTAATTTTGAATAAAATAGTTGGAACATCTTTTAATAAAGTCATTTTAAATGTTCATAATAAACTTGGTAACTTTACTCATAAGTATGTTTTATTATTACAAATTTATCATTACGATTTATCCTTGAGAAGGATAATTTGAATAGCTTGAACTTCTTTGATTGGTTCTGTAATTTGAGAATTGCCCTCAAACAATAACGGAAATTATATGTCATCAAAAAACCAGTTCCTTATAAACCAGCAACTAATGCCTCTAGAGCTGGCAATGATGCTTATAAGAAGCACCTTGATGAAATGTTAGACTTAGGATGTCTGATGCTTGCCACCATCGCTCTTGAGCCTCAAAAGCAACATGAGGATATGGTTGCCTATGATATGATCTAGCACCTCAAGGAATTATATGAGGGGCAAGCACGTCAAGAGAGGTATGAGACCTCTAAAGCTCTATTTCAATGTAAAATAGTGGAGGGATCTCCTGTGAGAACTCATCTTCTCAAGATGATATGATGTATTGAAAGCTTTGAAAAACTAGGATTCCCTCTAGGTGTGGAGTTGGCCACCGATGTCATCATGCAATCATTTTTGGATAGTTTTAGCCAATTTTCCTTAATTTCAACATTAATGAGATTAATAAGAATTTGTTGCAGTTACTTAGCATGTTGTGAACTACTGACAATAACATGAAAAATGTTGGAGCTAAGCCCGTTCTGATGGTCCGCAAGGACAAGGGCAAAGGAAAGCTTAATGCTAAGGCAAAGCCAAAGGACAATTGGCAATGCCAAACCCAACAAAGGTAAAGCTGCATTGGAAAGAAGAAAAATGTTTCCATTGTGGTAAGACCGGACATTGGAAGAAGAACTACCCTACCTATCTTGAAGAGGTCAAGAAGGCAAAGGAAATGGAGCGTCCACTTCAGGTATTTATGTTATTGATATTAATTTATCAACATCGCTTTATGGGTATTAGATACTGGATGTGGTTCTCATATCTGTAACTCTATACAGGGACTACAAATGAGTAGGAATTTGGCTAAAAGAGGAGTGGACCTGCAAGTTGAAATGAAGTAAGAGTTGATGCATTAGTTGTAGGAATACATATTTTATCATTGCCTAGTAGACTTGATTTAATTTTGGAGGATTGTTATTTTGTGCCAAGTTTGAATAGAAACATTATTTCAATTTCTCGTTTAGACAAAAATTGTTTTGAGATAATTATTAAGAATAATTTTTGTTCATTTTATTTCGATAATGTTTTCTATGGTTCAACACAATTAGTAAGTGACCTCTATATTTTAGCTCAAGATAGTCCCATTTATAAGTGAAATACTAAAAGCTAAAAAATAAATAACTCTAATCAAACTTATCTTTGGCATTGTTGATTGGGTCATATAAGTGAGAAACTCATATCAAAGCTCCATAAAGATGAAATTTTGGATTCCTTTATTTTCGAACAATTGGATATATGTGAGTTTTGCTTGTTGGGTAAAATGACTAAAAATCCTTTCAATAGTAAAAGTGAGCGAGCTAGTGATTTATTGGGCTTAATACATAGTGATGTATGTGGACCAATGAACACACAAGATAGAGGAGGTCTTCAATACTTCTTTACTTTCATTGATGACTTCAGTAGATATGAGTATATTTATCTTATATGCCATAAATCTGAAGCCCTTGAAAAGATCAAGGAATTTATAAATGAAGTAGAAACCAGCTAGGTAAAAGTATTAAGGCTCTTCGATCAAATCGAAGAGGAGAATACTTAAGCTTAGAGTTTGACGAATTTTTGAAGGAATGTGGGATTGTCTCACGACTTACACCTCATAGTACTCCACAATGGAATGGTGTTTCTAAAATGAGAAATCGAACACTGTTAGGCATGGTTTGATCAATGATAAGTCATGTTGATCTTTCTACTTCCTTTTGGGGGCATGCACTTGAAACAACTACTTTCACACTAAATCGTATTCCACCTAAACCGGTTCAAAAGACATAATATGATATGTGGACTGGGAAGCATCCTGGTATGTCATTCATGAAGATTTGGGGTTGTGAAGCTTATGTTAAACGTCAGACGTCTACTAAGCTCGAACCCAAATCTCAAAAGTGCATATTTGTGGGATATCCTAAGGAAACTAAAGGATATTATTTCTTCAATCCTACCAAGAACAAAGTGTTTGTTCCTCGGACAAGAGTCTTTCTTGAAAGAGAGTTTGTCTCTAGAAAAGGAAGTGGTAGAAGAATAGAACTTGGAAAAATTTGAGAACAATAGAGATCACTAAACCAGAGATTGAACAATAACAGGTTTCACAAGTTGTTACAAATCAATCAACTATTTTGGAAACACAACTACCACGAAGATCTTTAAGAGAATAAAATGTACCTAAGAGATATGGATTTCTTATTACAACACATGATGATATTCTACTTATGGATCAAGGTAAACCTAGGACTTATCAAGAAGAGGTGGCAAGCCCAGATTCTGAGAAATGGCTTAAGTCCATAAAGTCTGAGATAGATTCCATTTCAAAAAACCAAGTATGGTTTTTGTAATGGTATGTCATTAAGGAGAGCTAAGTCACAATACTATAAATAGATGAAAAGCCATAACTGAATTATAAATCATTTGAGTCTCAACTACATATGTCCAATTGCTCTCTCTGCTAGCTCGTTGAAATTAGAAATGAATTGCGTGTTTGAATAGAAATGGATGGAGTGAATGGAAAAAGGGAAATGGGAAACATTCAGGAATGATTATGGTTTTCTTCGAAATGGAGGAATGGAATCAATTGGGAATGAATGTAGGTTTCCAAAACGGAAATAAAAATGAAAATGGAAATTTGCAATCCTATATAGGATTACATAAAAAATTATGGAAGAATGAGTTTATGTTTTTGGATTGTTTTGAAGCCCAAAAATGAAAAAAAATTATTCGGTCATAGTGAACATGTTGAGTTATGACATAATGAAAGAATTTTCTTGAAATTTTACTGGGGTAAAATCATCAAAATTTTACCTCAAAAATTGTACTGGGGAAAATTTGGGATGATAATATTATTTAATATGTAAATATTAAATTTTATTTTTGGAAATAGAAAAACTTAATTGGGTTTGATCATATTACAGAGTATTGGGTCAAAAAGGCCCATGAAGTACTCGTAATTAGACCCGATGTGACAGAGGCTCAAAACCCCTCATATAAGGAGGTGGGACGGGAAAACCCTAGTATCATTAACTACGGTTGTTGCCCCCTATATACTAGTTAAACTAAGATATCATTTTTCTAGTGGAAATAAACTTTTACAACTCTATAAGGGTTCTACCTTCTCTTCATATAAATAGATGACACAGGTAGAGCTATGAATACAACTTGTAACACCCCTAACATGTATCCTTCGTCGGAATAAGGTTGTGGAGCATTATCGTAAAAACATAACTTAATATCAATCATTTCCAAACATTCCATAAATCATAGTATAACTTATTCAACACATGTTTATTGTCCCTTATTCAAGCCCACGAGGCCTTAGAAACACTTTAGAAATGATTCGGGACTAAATCGAAAACATTTAGAATTTTATAAAAAAAAGATAGAAAATTTTACACTGCAAGGGTCACATGGCTGAGACACACGCTCATGTCTCAGGCCATATGGACATTCCGAGTAGGGACACACGGCTGTGTCCTAGCCCGTGTTCGTACTCGTGTAACTCTCTGACATGGGTCACACGGCCAAGCCAGATACCTGTGTGCCAGGCCGTATGCTAGGCCGTGTAATTGCCTGACTTGCAACCCTTTGAAATCTACAGGGGACACACAGTCGTGTCGCATGGCCGTGTGTCACACATGGCTGAGACACACGCTCGTGTCTTAGGCTATGTGGAAAAGAAATAGGCCATTTTCAAGCCACTTCTTTACCCAAACCAAGAGCACACCTAGAAGCCATTTGCACTTACAATTAAGCTTCAAAACATGCATAATAGGGCTAATTCAATATGGTATTTACACATACAACCAACATGCCAAAAGGCACCTCAACCACAAATCAACCTAAACATAACATACTTATCCATGAAACAACCATATATAACTACCTATTTTCCATACCAAGACATAGCACAATTGATCATATGCCAAACCATATCAAAACATACCAAATTGGCCATTCAAAATATACATTCACTTGACCATTTCAACATCAACCATCAAAACATTAAAATGCCAAAAGTTCATCAACCAAAATACTACATTTACAAGCCAAACATAATGACAATCTCATCAAACACAATTCACCTATACATGCCATTATAACCTTGACTTAAAACATCAAAATCTATTGAAAAATTTGTTGGATAATGTGATAGGTCTCTGACGAGCTTCCGGTAATCTATAAAACATAGAAAAGAAAAAATGACATAAGCATATAATGCTTAGTAAGTTCGTCATTCATGAACAAAGCTTACCATTTCACAGCTTAATCATAAAATAGACATGATATATCCAATAAAAGCTTGGTACAAGCCTAAGCATCACCAACAACAGAAGTTAGTGCTTAATCACATAACTTAGCAAAATTCATTACATGGTAAGGTAAATTTCATAATCATAATACATATGAATTCATACTTTCCATAACATGGCTAAACATACTTTGATCATCAATACTTCATACCTTTCCATAATTTCATAGTGTAATCAATCGGAACCCTTACTGTTCATCCTTTTTCATGCTCGTTGAACCACTTAGAATATAATATTAGATACACAAGAAGCTCACACAAAGTGTGCTAACATATGGTCGAAACCATTCATTTCCTTTTCCTTTATGTAAACCCTCATATGAGCCATAAATGGGCCTACTCACACAAGCTGACGGTCGAAACATAGCTACCCAATGTCATTCACACAAGTTGACGAGTATTCGTAACAAATGTAAGAACTCAGCCATCAGTAGGATGCTCAGGACTAGCACCCAAAACATGGTAACCCTAATGGCATGTCATTTGTATCTTATATATTCCTAAGGTTCAAATGGGACTCGATAGTCATCGTACCATCATTCAGTTTTCTGTTCAGGCATAATATGATAAATAACATAATAGCATTTAAATAAAATACATTAAAATGCTATTTAAACTTACGAACTTGCCTTAATCACAAAAACGATGAAATAAGATCGATTAGTCTGACACTTTATCTTTCCCTCGATCTAAGTTCATACGAGGCTTAAATTGATCTAAATACAAAAATTCAGTTCATTCAATATTCATTCTATTCAATTCATTTCAAAAATCATATTTTTACTAAATTACACTTTTGCCCCTAATATTTTAACTTTTTTACAATTTAGTCCTTAAGCTCGTAAATTGAAATTCATGCAATTTCATCACTAACCCAAGCTAGAAGAGTTCCAAATAGGTCCATATCAACTCATACAATTCATTATTTCACAATTTTCACCATGTATTTTACACATTTTACAAATAAATCCCTACTTGACATTTTTAACAAAATTCAGTTTACAAAAGTTGTTTATCTATCAACAAAGATTCATTTTCTTCCATCAAACATCAAAAACACATGAATACATTCATGGAAAAACCCTAACCTTTAAAAAAAATTCAAATTAGTCCCTGGGCTAGCTAGATTAAGCTACAACGACTTCAAAAACATAAAAATCATTAAAAACGGACTTGAAAACCTACCTTGCATGAAGAATTTATCCTATCTGAATGCTCATCCCTTCTTAACAATGAAATTTTAGTGATTTTAGGGTCATGAATGAAGAAGATGATATCATTTTACTTTTAATTTACTTAACATTTAACTTTATTGTCCATTTACCAAAATAACCTTTAAAATCTATTAATATTTAATTAAAAGCTATCCATCACATTCCACTATCAACATGAATGTTCTAATTACCATATAAAAACTCTTACAATTAAGTTCTATAGCCATTTGGTACCTTTAACTTATAGAACTCTAATTTTGCATCTTTTACGATTTAATCTTTTTCACCAAATTAAACATGCAAACGATAAAATTTCTTAACGAAATTTTTATATGACCTTTCTAATATGTCATAGACACTAAAATAATTAAAAAATAAATATTTTCACATCAAATTTGGGTCCTAAAATCATTGTTCTGATTTTACTAAAAATGAGCTGTTACACAACTTTTGAGAGATTGTTATTCTGCACAGAAATAGAGAGTGTTTATTCTCAACTTTTAAATATATTTTTCCAAAATAACAATTTTACTGGTTTCAATTAAAGAAGAGAGAATTTTTGTTTTCACCCCAAAAGGAGAGAATTTTTTCTAGTTCTGTGTTCCAATTCAATTTGTTCGAGCCCACACTCGAAGCAGTTCGTGGCACGAGAATAGTAGAGAAGATAATTTGTTGAAAGCCAAAACACAACAAGGTTCCACTTATCTATAAACAAGGGGTACAAATTTGGTTAATGTTTATTGCTATAAATATCACAAACCGAGTCAGTTTTCAAAATTTTAATTTTTCTTTGTCCAGTAAAACCATTTCAAACCGATTTTTTTTCCAACACTCTGTGCCTGTGATATATTTTCAGGAACTTTGTATTGGTGGTGGATACCATACCGATGGCTAGAATCTATCGCCAGCTTGTGTGAGCAGCATCATGTAATGGTTAATGCCCCGATGGTCAGCTTGTGTAAGCATTATTTTCCCGCGTATCTAAAGTTAATTTACTATAGCTCTCTGGGAAAAACAACTAATGAATTTCTTAGAAATAGAATTCATGGCTTGAATGGCTAAATACTTATTAGTTTTGAAATGGTATGCGAAGCATGTATATTGTGATTTTGCCAATGTTATATGTATTTGACTAATCATTTGGTATGGTAGGTAATGTGAAATATGGAAAGGATTGTTGCTATATGTTAAATTGAATTGTATGTTTGAAATGACAGGTATGTGATGTTTAAATTTTACAAACTTATTAATTTTTATATAATCTAATCTCGTTCATTTTCTTTCTTGTAGACTATCAAATTCGAGCTGTCGATTGGATCGATTTTGGAGATCACACTATCCATCAACTCTTTTGATAGCTATTTACTTATTTTGGCTCGATTATAAGTGTCATATAAATAGGGTCTGACAATGTATGTTATAATTTTTTAGTTACATTTTCTTCCATTTGGTATATGTATTAATGTATATGGTTGTAAGCTATGATGGTTGTTTGTTGGCCTGTGATATTATAAATCTATTTTGTGTTATTCATACTACATTGGCTATGAAATGTTAATAATTTTTGGCTATTTGGTTAACTTGATTTCATGAATGTGAACATGAGGAAATGATGTTAGTTTAATGGTTGAATTGGCATGGAGTGTTAGGTTGTTATGCTTGAATGGTTAAAGTTTAATGTTTGAATTGTGGTGCCAATGATGACATATTGGTTAGACACATAGGTACGATGTTATTTGGTATATTTTTGTAAATTTTGAAGTATTTTATGTAGGTTTAATGGATGGTAATTGCATGACTTGTGGCCTAATTGATTATAAGTGTCATGGTTTGGTTTTGAAAACATGTTTAGGTGCACACGGCCTGCCATATGTATGTGCCCCACATATGGTTTCATGACACGACCATGTGGTTTGTTTGATTTTGATGCAAGTTCGTTCATATGGCATCATTCTATCACACGGTTAGGTAACATGTCCATGTTTTAAGACCACACAGTCTTGGCCACACGACCGTGTGACCCCTTTTTACACTTTTTACCTGAATTTTTTACAAATGTTTCAATCTCATGTTATGATTTTGAGTTGGTTTAAGAGTCCCATATGCTTAATTAATGCCCAACTTTGGTTGTAAATCACATCACACTTGTGTTAATGTTGTTTACTATATTTGTTGGTTATTTATCTAAAACTTTGTATGATAGTAATGTTTAACAGTTGTAATACCTTATAGTTTAGGTTAGGTGATCGGACCGGGTATAGGTGATACATTTAGTGGTATCAGAGAGTTACAATTTTGTCAATTCTAGGAATGAACATGCCACCTTATAACTTGTGATAGTGTGATGACTCCTAATAAGTTTGAATAGTTTTCTTATAGATAAAATATGTGAATTGGATCCAATTGAGCAGATTCTAATGAGGTACACAGTAATGTTCCAGCCATTGATTAAAGACCTGCTCAAAATATGCCTATGTCTCAAGGGCCTAGAGAAGAGGCTCATAGTGCCTTTCCCCTAATAATGAATTATGTATTTGCTAATTACATGAGGGCCAACCCTATGACCCAACAACCTCCACCCCCTCATTCTCAAAGTCCTATACGATAGAATGTTAATAGATTTTCTATAGATAGAGTTTAAAAAAGCATGGTCGAAGAGCTTTACGATAAAGTGGGTGACGATCTAGCTAGAATCGAGAGCATACGCAGAAGGTTTTAGATGAGATGTTGTGTCCTTCTAAGGATTGTTTGAGATGCATGGTATCATTATTAAAATAAGAAGCTTTTCAATGGCTGTCGACTTTAACAGTTGCGGTACCGAAAGAGAGAATTATCTAGGATTTTTTCAAAGATGAATTTCGAAAAAAATACATCAGTAAGCGTTATTTGGACAAGAAAAAGAAAAAAAATTATAGATTTGAAGCAAGGGAATAGATCAATTGTTGAATATGAGCGTGAGTTTGTTCGGCTCAGTAAATATACTTGTGTGATTGTTTCAATTGAGGAAGAGTTGTTTGTACAATTTGAAGACGGATTGAATGACGAGATTAAAATACTTGTGGGTGTAATGGAATTGTGTGAGTTCGTAGTTTTATCTAATTGGACTTAGAAGATAGAAGAAATTTACAATCACAAGAGCATTTTTTTCCCCTACCGAAGAAAATGAAAGAACTTGGTAGCCATTTTTCAGCACCATTAGGGTTTTCTAGCACGAAACAAAATAATGTGAGACCACCAACGACTTCAATAGCTAATGCTGGTAGTGTTCAGAATGTGAATAGACTTAAATGTGATCATTGTGGCCGAAATCATTCTAGGATATGTAGAATGAAAGACAGGTCATGTTTAGTTTATGGATCTCTAGATCATTATAAGAAAGACTGCCTGAATCAAGTTGATTTGAACAAAGACTGTCACTCCTCAAAATTGGGCCAAGAAGTTTTGATGGTAAATTAGGAATTTTGGCTTAGAATGGGTTTGAAAATTTTGAATTATGGTAACCCAAAATTATTTTCGACTATAGCTTTTTGAAAATCAAATAAAATTTTGAAAGTAAGGTAGGAAATACCTTTAATTTTGAATAAAGGATTGTTTTGTAAAAGAGATTAAATTAATAGTAGTTTTAAAGCAAATAAGCCAAGTTTTAAAATTAACCCATTTTTCCCCTTTTTAAACCTACTTTTGATATGAATGAAAAAGAAGAAGAAAGAAATCCCTTCATCTTATTTATTTGTGTCGTCCATTAGAGAAGAAAACCCTAAAATTTTATCCTTCAATTTTTTGTCTCTATTACTCCAATCTCTGGTTTTCTATTATCCTTCAAATATAAAAACCCCTTTCAATTCAAATAAATACACGAAAAACACTATTAAATCCATTGATTTTTCTTCTAGTGAGTTATTCAAGGTTTTCAATCAAATGTTCAATTCTTCTTCAATGAAGGTAATGTTTCAATTTCCTATTCGTTTTTAATTATATCTACCCTTTTAGATTGAGTTTTTATCTATTGAATCAAGAGTTATGAATAAATGCTGAAATTTGGGTCATAAATGGTGAACTTCGAGATTTTCTATAAAATCAATATTTCAAAGTGTTTTTCAACTCGTTTTAATGAGATTAGAAGGCTTCTAAACTTTAAATAAAGTCTTATTAAGAGAATATAAGGTTTTAATGGGTTTTAATGAAAAATGGTTATTTTATGTTAAAATTTCAGAACCATGAATCTATATAGTTTTGTGAAGTTTGAAGGTTGGGAATTATTCTTAGATATTTGAGTTTCAAGTTTGTTAGTCAAAATTTCAGTTCCAAGAGGAGTAGCCTTAGACCTGTGTTTCAGTTTGTTTAAGGTGTGTTATGGCTGCTAAATGATTGTGTATATTGTGCGGTTATTATGTGTGAAGCATTGGAACCATTGGAGACTTCTACTAGTAAGGCAATAGGCAAGGAAAAACTAGTTTAAGCTTTTGACAACTAGGTGAAAGCGTGAATGGTGAGCGTTTGGAATCGCTGCTAGTAGACACGATTCATTGTGTTAATTGGGAGCTTAGGATTAGCCTAAACCATTATCCTAAGTTCTAAGTGTAAGCTTTCTATCTCCCTTGTTTTATTTTGGAAAAATATGTGATTATCTAAATAATTATGGATTGATTTGGTGTGTTATAGATTCGTGTATCCCATGTGTGGTGATATAGCCCACTTTTATGTTTCATAGCTTGAAGTGTTAAATTATCATTTAAATATGATCTTATTTATTGTGATAATACGATGTGAGATGGATGCATAAACATGTAAATAATATGCTAAATGAGTTGATTTAAGTTTCATGAAAATGTTGGTATGTTCCAATAGTAAATTGCATATGTAATTATGGTTTGGGTCATTTTATTTAACTTGTGAATGCGTGTGAATATATCAGCTAGACTTATGAGTTATTAAAGCATGTATACGTTGTTCGTCTTGATGAATTATTTTAAAAGGAATTAATTGAATATGAGTTTAGTGTAGTTATACGTGAGAGTATATGCTAGTCTTAATATTTAATGAAGCAAGAATATATTTTTGTGACTTGTTTAGAATATGGTTATGAATGTGTTGTAGCATGCTCTTGTTTAACCTTTGATATTTTGTATACATTGTGGTTGTTTTGACATTCATTATGCTTGATTAAGCTCACCCACTACTTCTAACACCATTTTAGATATTTAGCATTTGCGGTGTGAGCGGTGTGGGGATACCAAGGAAGTGATCCAAATTAGGCTTTAGTTTCTATGTAGGTGATATTCTTATTATTCTTTGAACTTTGGGAATAAGGCAATGTGGTAGATTTTTCGTTGATTGATGCCATGATGTTTTGGATGTTTACATGACTTCATTACTCTTAGGATTCATGGATATCAAGCATGATATGTTGATTCTTGCTCGAACATATTTTCAATGTTTTGAATTGTAATTATAGTCGTTTTGACAATTGTTTGATGTGGTAAAAGTTGCAAGTTGAATGGATTTAAGTTAGGTTGGACTAATTACTTTAATATGTTGTATTTTTGTTGTTTGGAGAAGAGGTATCGATATTCAAGTTTTAAAAATTATACCTCCAAGATTTTTGAAAGTGTAGGAAGTCAGTAGTGTAATTTAATATCGATACCACATCACGAGTATTGATACTCGAGATAATAAAATTGATACTTTTTGAAATGTACCGATATTTTCTTGAGTTTGGATTTAATGTGAGAAATAGAATGCTAATTTGTATTTTAGGCGAGAAATAGAATGCTAATTATCGATACCATTGATTCAGTATTGATACCTACGTGATTTATTTAGAATCTTTACTTAGTGGTTTGGAAGCATGTTTAATTCTTATTATAGGTTCGTTTCATGTATGTTTAACATGCTCATATGATAATTGGGATATGTTTGACTTAAATTTCTAATAAATGCCAAAAAAATGTTGTTCACTTGCTAATGGGACGATTTATAATGTATGTGATATGTAATGGTGGTGTAGTGTCCTGTTACTCGAGCTCAACGACTGGGCCGAGTATAGGTTGTTATAGAGACCATAATGTAAAACTTGTTCTTACTATTACTATTATGAAATAGCTATAAAAATATAGCACATCAGATGCACGGATCTTTATCACACCAATGACTAATAGAGTCTAACATGTCCCAAGCAAGTGCAACACTAAGCTAACACTCTTCAGCACACCAACATATCCCAATGAATGAAGCCATGCTCTACATTCCCTTATCCCTCCAAACATGTTCGAATAACAAAACATATATATGAGTACTCAAATCCTATGGCATGCCAACTATATCCAATGATTTCAAACAATCACAAGGCCAACATATCCATATTTCACATCCATTTTTCTAGTTTATGCACACCTACACATATCACAATCACATCACTTTTCACATATTCATATCATGCACTTTCAAGTGCAAGCACTTGCTCATTGAGACATTTTCACTTCCATATCAAATGTATGCACATTAAACTAGTTGACCATAAGGCATATCCAGTCATGTATACTCAACACATATAATCACATCATATGCTTAGGCATATCACATCACAAGCAGGCTTTATTTGCAAAGTATCATAGCTTAGGTAAGAACACTTACTCTTAGGACTTAGGATAGGTGATTAGGCCACCTAAGCCCCCTTTAACCCACTGGCTTGTGCATTAATTATAGCCCACCAGATCACTCACCTTTGCAACCTTTTCTTCAATGTTAAAAGCTCAAGTAAGCTTTTGTTTACATTTGTCCTTGCTTTTTGATGCTCCCAAATGATTTGGCACTTTGCATACAGATAAAACATAGTGCAAATACATTACAAACAGCAAAAAATGCAACTAAATAACTCTAGAATCATAGATCTAAGCTTCTCATTCACAATACTAAAAATTTAGTTGTTTTGTCGAAATAGATGTTTAACCACTCAAATCTCATTTCTGAGCGTAAATTTTGATTTCATACTTCCTAAATATCATCAAATTAGAGATCTAAACCATCAATTTCATCTAATTACACGGATCTTATTTTCCATTTGAAAGGGGAAAATGTTTAATTTGTTTAAATTCATTAAGGATTTGCTAAGTTAAGATCAAATATCTTTTAATTAGATCAAAATGAAATAGTAGATTAGCTTAATAATAATAAAAGGTCTATGATTTTCAAGCTAAAAATCGATTTAAAATCAATTGATCTATTGAGATCTTGATTAAATCAAATAAAACTCAAAATGAAATAACAACATACGTAGTTTTGTAACAGCCCAATTTTTAGTGGTGACGAAACATTAGTTTCGGGACGACAAATTTAGATAGTATCGAATCATAAATATTATTTTTAGAATATTTATAGAGTCATTATAGTCATATTAAAATTTGGTTTAGAAATATTAACGTTTAGTTAGTTAATTAAAAGAAAAGGACTAAATTGTAGAAAGTGCAAAATATGTGAATTATAATAATTAAGTGATTAAATAGTTTGATTAATAAATGTGGGAGGACTTAAGAAACAATTATGCCTTAATTGTAATAATGCGACGACAATTAAATAGAAAATAATAAAATAGTGTGAATTGGATGGCAATTTTGTAAATAAATGGAAGTTTAAGTAAATTAAGTTAAAATAAAGAATGAAAAACAAAACTTTTTCATTATCTTCTTCAAATGGCCGAATGCCATAACTAAGGTGAGGAGAAAGCTTCGGTTGGCTTATTTCTCTGCATGTAAGTCCATTTCGATCCTGTTTCTTGTAATTTTTATGTTTTTGAGATTGTTACAACTAGGTTTTAATTATTTTAATATTTTATTTGAATTATCTAACCTAATTCTGATTTCTAATTCACTAACCCTCGATTTTTTAACCCAATTTTTGGGATGAGATAGTTAAGGCTACTCACCTGGATATTCAATAAGAAAGTTTAAACATATTAATACAGATAATAGACTCAAGGTACAAAAGAACTCACCAAAAACCTTCACTTAGAGCTTTCTACTCAATTGGTTCTTTTCCCTTAGCATTAGGACCTTCTCCTGTATCTTTGGCTAAAATAATCAAATAACTTCTTTTAAATATAAAAACAACCAAAACTAAATAAAATAACATGAATCGGTAAACATGCAAATAGTTCCCAAATGGAAGTTTTCTTCTTATTTGGTATTTAGATGGAACCCTACTAAATCGCTCTTACAACAACTTATTTCTATCTGGTAAAACTTCAAGAGGGATTTATGAAATTACCAATAGATGACTTAAAAAAAGAAGCTTCTACAAGCTTAAAAAGCAGCTCTTTCGTTAACGATGAGGAACACCTCTAGGTTTTCGTCGATGATAACAAAGACAAGTAAGGAAGATGAAAATAAAAATTACTCTCTACTATCAGGTTGTCCTATTTATAGCTATCTCTAGCCCAAATCCCACTCAGGGTTAATCTCAAATCAAAAATCACGCACACACACTTCAAGTTATTAATCACATCCTACAAGGCTCCCCAAGTGTCATGGTTGTTGACACATTACCTTCAGTAGGATGTTAGATGACTTAAACGTGTCCCACTAACCACTACAATTACATCTGCAACAACACAAAACACAAGTGGTAGACTTATTAGTGGGAGAGTTCGCCAATCAAGGACCTTGCCAATATAGAGAACTCGCCACTACGAAATAAGATTCTGCAAACTCGGTGAAGCTCAACGAAATACTTTGCTAAGAAATTCGTCAATGCTAATTAGTCTAAGTCTCATGACTTAGGAAGTCTCACCAACAAAATCTCTCAAACAATACCAGCTCGTAAAATGAGGGTGTGACATATACCAAACTAGGAAGACCACCTTTCCATCCACTATAAGTTTATAGGCACAAGATTCATCGACGTTTTGCTCAAATCCAAAAATTTTTATCACTTAATCAAATCTTTGATTCCATAAGCGAGATACTTACTTAAGTCTATATATGAATCTTAGAAACTTGCGAACTTCATTCTCATTTCTTTTAGCTATATATCTGGTGGGCTACACCATGCAAATGTTTTCTTCAAGATAGTTGTTTAGAAATGTTGTCTTGACATCCATTTCATACACACCTGACCCGACTATCAAATCTGAGTGCATGACATCACATTACATTGTCAGAGCAACTCAAACTATTTAGAATTATATCATTAAATACCATAACCTAATCAAACGTTAATATTATCACATAAGTAAATCAAGATGCAACATAAATATTAATGATAAAAATACATATATTTATCATGTCCCAATTTATCTCATGCCCACGAAGGCATTCGTAAAACTTTGGAAGTGATTAAAGAAAAGGTGGTGAAATAGTATGTATGGTCACAACATGGAAACAGGGAATGTCACGGCATCCCTAAAAACATGGCATGGTTGTGACAAGAGAAGGGCAAGTCGTGACGTTAAGCAAGAATGTCGTGAAATTGAGGCACATGATGATATAATGAGACTTTCTGTTCAACTCAAAGTATCTAAATTGTACATATCTTATCTGCATACATATTATTCCCTACCAATGGCTTTTAGCATTAGAAATTATCATATCTTATCTAAATTGTACAAACTCTTATCCTCTTCTTAGTTAAATATAATTTTGGTACTTTGATTGTTGATGGAAATATTCAAAGGCATTGATGGTTAAATTGTTTGGTTTTGTTTAGAATTAAGAATGATGGTTTAAACGGTTTTGTTTAGCATTCGTTGTTTCTATTGTCTTGCTTCCTTACTATTTGGTTTTGTTCAAAAAAATTTCGAATAGGAAGATTGTTGGGGCAAGTATTTTTTATGTAGTTTGTGTAGTGCCAATGGCAGTAACCACTGCAACAGGTAGAATAACTTCCCATTTTTGGAGTTGGCAATTTTAAAAAAAAAATCCTTGAGCTATGAATCTTGATGACACTATGGAAATATATTATCCCTTCTAAGAAGATCAATCCATCTAAAGAAAAAAATCTTGAAGTGTAACACCCGAAACCTAATCCAGACGTTATGGTCAGATCTAGCGATGTCACATGGTAGGGTGTTTGAAAACCATGTCGATATGTTAAAACCATTTCCATTGAATTCCTTATCTTAATATCTTATTAGTTCCAAAATGGTGTTGCTCATTTAATCGATAGTTTCAAAATGTTATTCGTTTGTGGAAGCTTTTAAAACATATTAAACAATCGTGCGTTTAGGAAAAACATTTGTTTCTTTTGAAAACCGAGGTTTCCTACTACTAGCAGTTGTAATCCATAAGGTAAAGATAATTAAAACCCAAAACCAAAGTCTGAAAGTCCAATTACAACCCAAAATCTTAGCCAGTAAAAATAGAATAGAAATAAAACTAATTATCGTAAATATGGGTTAAAAACCATGAAAGTCCAAAACTATGGTCACCCTGAGTCCTCTGCCACACCGATTCGTCAAGATCTAGGGATTACCTGTACACATTTAAACAAAATGGGTGAGTTTATGAAAACTCAGCGTGTAATCCCACAGAAAACAAGTAATAGCAAATCACAGTGCACAATTAAAGCAATCCAAGGCCTAAGCCCTTTTTCAGTATCAATAACAGTTTGGGCCTTAGCCCATCTCAGTACAATATCAAATATGCAGTAAGGTCTTAGCCCATCACAGCATTAGTAGCAGTCATGCAGTATTCAGTAACAAATTCCTACCCAACTAGCCTCCACACACCATCTCCGTCCAACCCTACACTCCATATGGGGATCAAATTAACCCACGCATCCCTACACTCCAGGTAGTACCCAATGCGGCACAAAATAGTAATCTGTAGCTAAACTACCAGTATGTTAGGCTTAAGAGCCTTTCAGTACACTTTCTCCAAGTATAATTAACCCAACCCCATGCAAT
>JABFAF010280171.1:4710-23253 GCA_013677275.1 Gossypium schwendimanii | reverse complement strand
ATATAACATATATATTAAGGTCAATTATGTCATATGCCACCCACTATCTACTTTATGGTCTTATTGCATTATAAATCCTCCCATTTAAAAAGACAACAACTATTAGGTACTTTTATATTTAATCCCTAAATTTTCATTTTACGCGTTTAAGCTCTTTTATTAAATCGGACACTTAAACGACGAAATTAAAACACGAAAATTTCACACAATAAAATTCACACATAATAAACACACAAAATAATATTAAAATATTTTTTTACTCGGATTTGTGGTCTTGAAACCACTATGTCCGATTAGGGTCAATATTGAGCTGTTACATGAATAACCATAAAACTCATTGGTTTATTAACACAAATTTGTATACTAGATATGTTTTAATCAAATATATTATTTAATTATAAAACCTACTATAGCGACATATATAAATCAATTAATATTCATTTTCATGAACAAATGAGATGTTTAAAACAATATGTAACCCATGTAAATGAGATGCTTAAAACAATATGTAACCCATGTAATCAAAAGTTTTAAAAAAAGACCATCTCAAATATTTAAACCATATATCAAGTTGATTTAATATTTAAAGATGTACCTTTTTTTCTGCGTTGAGTCTTGACGATTTTATTAAGAAGTAAGAAAATTAAACTCTAGTAGTAGACTTTGAGTCCAATCAAAATCTATTAATAGCAAACTTTGAGAGTGAATCTTATTTTCTAGGTGTATAATAGGTATATAACCAATGAATTTTCATACATAAGTTTTCTCTCTTTCAAATTCTCATCAGTAATATTTTTCCATGTAATTTTAAATGAGAACTTATTTTGAATATTGTAGAGTTATACTCACAGTTTTAAAAAAAAATTGCAACTTCAAGTGCATCCAACCGTAACGAGTTTTCGATAGAACTACCATATTCTATTGCTCACATTTTTTCTTTTAAAATATTCCAAAATTTAAATAGATCTTTCACAGTCAAATATTTTACTTTCAACCCCTTAATCAGAATGATGACAAAAAAAATATCATAAAGATAGTCACGGTCAAATCAATTTACAAAAAGAGTAATTAATATAAATCAATAATCTAATCCTCTTTTGATTCATATGAAATATAATATTTTTCTCATTTACAATCTCAATATGAGATCTATTATAAATATCTTTTAAAACCAATGGATTAACCATCACAAGATATTAATATATTAGCTCTTCTGGAGCTTTCGACTAATTTTGTACTATCAAATATTGGAATAATATTGGTTTATATTTTCTTTTAGGTTCATTTCGAGGAATGCAATAGATTTACTAGGAAGAACTTATAAACATTCCAAAATATTCTTTATTTCATAATAACCGTCGCAAACATGCGTGGATTTCAAATCAAAATTTATTTATTCATGTTGGCATGATTAGTTTCCAATTATAATAAACATGATATAATAAATAAATCATAGTTAAGCATACCTGAAATTCTTTAACATCATCGTTATCACCCTGGCTAAGTGGTTAAAGGTTCTAATGATTACCCATAGTGCGCAGGCCTCAATTGAAATAGCAGCAACTCTTGGAGGCAATGGACAATAGTAAATTTTGGGATATTTTTATGACTTATGGAGAAAAACAATTAAAAGAGAATCATACTGATAACATGTTATAAAATAAAAGACAAAGAATAAAGAACAAAGAGAATGGGAGAGCAAAGAGAGAGCGTATTTTTATTGATTAATTGGAATCTATACAAAACTTCTCCAAAGTCTTTATTTATAGGCATAAGAAGTATAAATGAAGTAGAGATCTAATTCTATTGACTATTAGAATTTAAAGTACATCAAAACTTATATTGATCTTGATGGACATCCACTTAATAAGATATTCATAACAACGTAAATATAATTACAAATAATTACTTCAAAATGAAATTATTACGTGACTTTGCAAATGCAGTGATAGTGATAGTGATTAAAAGAAAATGAAAAACCTAAAATGCTCCTAATTTTATTTTATTATTACAATTTGAAGCATTGTTTGATAAATTATTGAAAAATAAATCAATTGAAAATTAATATTTTTAATATTTTAATTTTGTTACGTACATTTGATAATCTAAAATAAAAACAACTCAATAAAATTTGCCCATTAAATGTGTGAAAAATGATAAGTAGATAAATTCTATTTATCACTTAATTAATAGTATTTTCTATTAAGTCTATTTCATTTATTTTAATATAATATTCTTGTGTACAAAAATTATGTTTAAATTTTGATTTTGTTTACAATAAGGTGAAATGTTTAAAAATTAAGGATAATATGTAGAATAAAATCTTTTTATAATTTAAAATTTATATTTATCAAACAATCTAATTATATTTCATACCTAATTTTAAGTAATATGTCAAATAGATTTTAGGGTTAAATATAAAATTAGTACCCAAACTTGTCCACTTCTTCGAGATTGGTACTTATGGCTTTTTTTGGCCCAGATTGGTACCCAAACTTTTTTTCCGTCAACTAAATTAGTATTTGAGTCTAACGCCATTAAGTTTAGGACATGTGGTAGAATAAGATTGTGGCACGTTGCATAAATGACGTCAGGGTGAAGTCATAATCTAATTTTTTTTTTTTTAAAAAACCTTTCTTTTTTCTTCCCCAATTTTTCTATGATTCTTTTTTTTTCCTTCTTTTTCTTCTTCTTCTTCCCTCAACCCAAGTTTATTCTCCCTCCAATACTATAAACATTATAAGTATCAGATTTACCTCATCTTTTAGTTTAAAAAATATATAAAATTCTGTTTCATTCCCTTTACTTTCTCAGCAACCAAACAAAAATACACATCTACAAGAAAAGTCAAATATAAAGGAATCAACAATAAAATCAAATTTCAGTGAAATATAAAACATCGGCGGTCTCTTAACAGAAGACTCATCTGAAGCAGACAATTATCACCTAAAGATCAACTACTCTAATGAAAAAATAAAAGAAAAAAAAATAGATTTCTTTTTCCCACAATAAACGTAAAACTTCACCGTAAAACGAAGGCTACGAAATCCATTGTAAAAGCTATTCACCAGTTAACAAAGCCAGCTCTCTTTTTTTTACCCTAAATTGTTGAGCGGGGATTGAGTTTGAGTTTGGGGGTTGTTATAGGGTGCTGTAATGGAAGCTAATGGGATGAATTAGGGGGTTTGGTGTTGGGGATTGAGGGCTTAATGGGGAGAGAAAAGGGAGGTGAAGATTGGGCATTAATGTTTTGTGGAAGAAGGTTTATTTTTGAATTCTTTGAACTATTGTAGTCATGAAAAGTAATTTGGAAAAAAAGAAGAAAGAAATAATACCCATTGCTTATTTGCACTTTATGACAATAAATGACCATGATTAAAGCTCAAGTAGAGGTGAAGAACAACATTAGAGACCTGAACAAGAAGGAAGGTGAATTGTTTTTTTTTTTTCTAGGTTCAAAACTCATTGCAATAATATCTTGAAATTAGATTTTGCTTTTTGTTTTGAAACAAAGAACACTTTGAAGAAGCCATTTCAAATCTATCAAAATTGATTTTTTTTTTTGCAAATTTAAGAAGAAATATTTACCGGTTGGGTTGAGGGAAGAAGAAGAAGAAGAAGGGGAAAAAAAGGAATGATAGTAAAATTGGTGGAGAAAAAAGAAGGTTTTTTTTAGATTATGACATCACCATGACATTATTTATACCACGTGTCACAATTTTATCCTACGACATGTCCTAAATTTAACGACATTAGACTCAGGTACCGATTTAGTTGATGGAAAAAAAATTAGGTATCAATCTTGGACAAAAAAAACCATAAGTACTAATTTGGGAAAAGTGGACAAGTTTAGGTACTATTTTTATATGTAACCCTAAATTTTATAACGTAAATTCAATATTTAATTTTTCATCACTTATTTTGTTTAGCACCAAATGTTTTAGGTTGTACTTGAGCCAAACTAAGTTTAATGTGTAAGAAATTTGAAGGTTTATTGAAAGTTTGAGGCTTAGAATTTTTTTTATTACCTCAATCGAGTTTCAATTTTAAAACCAGAGCTTGATTAAATTATACATATATACCTAATTAAAAATAGCTTGATTTTCATACCCAACTTCAACTCAATTATTTATACTAAAAATGAAACTATAGTTTGAATTTAAATTTTTCAGTATTATTAAAAATCTAAATATTTAATTCAACAATGAAATCCAACATAAATAACTTGTGAATGAAGTTATCTACTTTACACCTATAGTCATCAATATTAATTGAATCAAATGATGTTATGTTGTTTGCCCACTTTCACAATCATCTCTAGTGGGTTAATCCAACTCACAAGCTTAGCCCATTAACGGGTGAGCAAAGGTATGCTTTTCCAAACCCAAAGATTTGAGTCCCAATTTTAATACATCTACTAGAATTTTATTGATGAATGAAATATCAGATTGATTGAAATAAAATTAATGAATTATTTGATTCAAACATTATTTAAGAATCAAAGAATATTTAAACCGATCACAAATCAACTTAATTAGAAAATTGGATAAAAAAATCAATTGTATCGATAATAATATATTAGGTATATATTTTTTCAAAATTTATTTATAAATTAACAATATCAACCTTTAACGTTTTAGTCTTACATGTAAATATTAAAATTACATCACTAAGCTAAATGTAGTTTCTTTCATAAGTAAAAGAATTTATTAAAGCATAATTAGTCTATGAGTACCAACACTATTAAAAATCGCCCTCAATTAGACAACAAATTCCATTTGGGGCTTGTGTAAACTTGCGAACACCAATTGCTTGTGAGAATCTCATTGCTGCTAGTGCATTGGCAACTTTATTACCTTCACGATAAACATGGAAACTTCAACCTTCCAATCCAATCTTAGCACCATGATTATCCTCTTGTTCAATGGTAAGATTGGATTGAGAGGCACTCACCCCCAGGTGCCAAGCCTGTTGCAGTCCCTCCAAGGCTCTTCAAAGCTTTGTTTCCATAACTGAACACATCCCAATATTCATAGTGAAGCCCACTAGCCAATCTCCATTATTATCCCGGATAACACCCCCGGCCATAGTTGCACTTATGCCAGTATTTCATTCTCTATCTGCATTAACCTTAAGCCACCCCATCTCAGCTTTGACTAGCGACCTAGTGAGTCAACCCTCTATTTCATATTACTAACAAGTACCCCATTAGCACTCGCCCTATTGGTCTCAATGGCTAACCAGTTAACTTGTTGCAAGACAGATTCACACTCTACAAAATCTTGATTAAATTGTTTCTTATTGTACCACTACCATAAAAGGTAGACTAGAAAGCCAAGTCTGACATGTGAAAGTCCAATCAATAATATTCATGGTCTGTATCCTCCTCTTCTTCACCACAAAGTTGACATATTCTATCATCTGTCAAATGTCTTTTGACCCAATTCACGCTAGTCAATAGCTTATCAGTTGATGTAAGCATTTTTACCCGTTGTGGACCCTTATAACCCCAAAGTTTCCTTCATTTTTGATCAGCTTGTACCAGAGAACATCATAAGCCGATCTTGATGAGAAACCCCTTGATGCAGCTGTTAAGAAAAGAATCGAAAAAAAGGAAAGAAAAACAGAAATGAGAAGAAAACGAGAGATGAGGAAGAAAATAATTCATTCAAATTTCTGCATACTGAATAACAATAGCCTAAACTGTTATATGCATCTCACCATTACAATGGAATCAAATATTCTGTTAGGTTTGTTAGGCACATATATCTAAGACCATAAAATGCACCAATTTCACTTAAGTAGCTACTGATCAAAGTGGATCAAAACACTATGTACAGACGCCCAACTTACTACTAATTCAAGTTCTTTTCTTATAATTTTTATGTTTTGAGGTCCTGAGAGCTTGATTTAGCTAACCCGTGTACCAATTTGTAAAACTGTTAAAGTTTTCTAAAGTTTCCATTGTCGAATACTTGATGAAATTGGTGTTAATTTGTTAGATTTTAAGCTTAGAAGTAAAAAAGGACTAGTTTGTAAAGTTTAATTGCTAGTTTTTTAACTTAGGGACTAAAGTGCATAAATTTCAAATTTTATGTTAAAATGTTGTAAATATAGATAATAGAGGGATATAAAAGGATGAAATTGGGATCAGTTTCGAAATTGAGTCTCAAATTTGAAAGTTATGGTACTTTTGGTTTTAGGGACTAAATTGAATAAAGGCAAACTTTTAAATAACTTTTTAAAAGTGAAATTAAATTGTCATATGCATATAATAAGATGTTATAAGGTATTTGAAATTGATAACCTGAAATGAATTATTGTATAAATCGGGATATGCACCAACTGGAGGATAATTGAGGAAAATGCAACATTGCGGATTAATCCTCGATGTTACATTTGTTGTTGTTTTTGCCAGGTAAGTTCATATGAAACTTACTATGTTATTTATTGTAACATCCCCAATTCGACCTAGACATTATGGCCAAATTATAAAGATCGCATTAGCCACCTGTGTGGCTTAGCTACCCTACCATTATTTGAAAACCTTAGTTACTTGCTCTTTTAAGAAAAATAGTGGTGTACCTTTATTATTTTGGAAAACATTTCATTAATTAAATCAACGATCCTTAGGTTATGTTATTAGTGTTTGTGTGGTTTAGAAAACACATTGCTCTTTGTTTCACTCAACAAAACCTCTTTATCTTTTATTGTAGGGGAAAACTTAGTTTATATTCGATTTTAATATTAAGCCAAGTATCATGCATTGTCCAATTTCAAAATGTACTTTAAAACCAAAAGAACGTGTCGAATATGCATGCATGGAAACCCCAAAATAAAATAAAATCCAACCACAGTCCAAATAATTTTATAGTAAAAAAACCAATTAAATTTTAAATAAAACTCAAGCGAAATAAGTAATAATTAGTCCAAAGTCCATCATATGTACGCGTGCCATGTCCAGTCCTAGTCTTAAGCAATACTTGAGATGTTTGAAACTATGGGTAAGCTAAATAGCTTAGTGTTAGTCTAAACAGTAAGAACATTCAATTATTTATATAAACACCAATCAATAATTTAATGCAACGTATCACATAGCATAAAATATTATCTTTCGAGTGTCATGGACATAATGCAATGCATAAAAAATCCCACCCAACCATGTGCTACACACCACGAGTTCTCCTAAACATGTTTACCAAACTCCAAACATTGCGAGCTAGGCTCGATGCGGTTAAACAACCATTATACGTAATGCAGTTATACTATCATTTAAAATGCAATATAATCGTCATTCTCCTCATTACTCCCGGTGCAGTGCACTAACAACATAAATACAGACTTAATATGTCACCATTACTCCATGGAACTCCTCCATTCTCCACAATAACCCATCCATGCACATGTGACATGTCATACAAGTTATAGCCAAGAACACATCCCATTACATTCACATTTTAGTAGCATGTTTTACATGCCCTCATAATATCATTCACTTTCATCTATATTAACACTTATCAAGCATTCAATTTCACCATCAATATGGTGACAATCCAAATGGCCATATTTTCATCATCATTTTATAAGCAATTTCTCCAGTGCATGTGTAGCAGACTTTCATTCAATACATATCATAGCATATCACTCATGCATAAATTCTTTATTTTCATTTTAATACATGCTATACATACATCTAACACACATTATATATTCAAACCATTCATGTTATTTCATACCAATACCAGTCATACAAATAATCAGTCAACCATGCAACTTTGCAAACATGTCATTTAGTTGGGACACGAAATCTACCTAATTCGACTACCTTAAAATCACTTACTAAGCCATTTAACTAACTCCGACCAGCAATGTAAGACCCCAAACCCGGCCTAGACAATATGGCCGAATATGGCGATGTCACATGGTAGTGTTTTCTGAAAAAGTGAGTTGTCGTCAAAAACCTCCTACCTATATAACCTCTTGACAGTATCTTATGTTAATTCCATGACATGTCATTCATTTTCAAAATGTAATTCATACAGTTATTCTCTTTCAAAGCGTTATTAATTCTCAAAACATCACTTATTGCGGAAGCTTTTTAAAACAGTTGAGTATTTGAGTGAATTTTGTTAAAACGTTTGGTTCTTTTTGAAAACTCGATTATCCCTACTACTAGCAATTATAAATCAAAACAATAAAAATCCCAAATTAAAAATATAAATCCAAATAGGCCATTATTACAGTAAAATACCCCAAAAATAAATTCAAAATTATAATTAAGTACTAAGTCGAATTAAATAGGTCGTGTGGCCACCGTTGAGTCCTCCGTCGCACCGATCTGCCTATGTCTGGGGATTACCTTTACAGTCAAATCAGAAGGGTGAGTTTACAAAAACTCATTGTGAAATCACATATAAAGCAAATAGACAAAAAGCAATCACAGCCAGGGCCTATGCCCTTTTCAGTATCAGTGACAATATCAGTTTGGGCTTTCTCCCATCTTAGCACTGAAGCAATCATGTGTTTGGGCCTTGGCCCATTACAATAATAATCAGTGTAGTAAAAAATTATATAGTATACAGGTCCTACCCAGCCGGCCTCTACACTCCATCTCCATCCAACCCTACACTCCATGTGGGGATATAATCAACCCACCCATCCCTAGACTCCAAAAAGTATCGAATGCGGCACTAGACAGTAGTTTGCAGTTGAGTTGCTAGAAAATTAGGCTCGAGGCCTTTCAGTACACTTCCTCTGATCAAAATAAATCCTCAACCCAAAGCAATGCAGTATACAAATATGATATACTATAACATAATATCATACATGTAATCAAGCATATAGTATCAAATCAGTGGATCATCATCATGCTTATTCATATCAGTCATACAGTCATTTCAGTTAATTTGGGGTCTAGGTAAGCTTACCAACCCTACAGTAGGTCCATAGTCGACTCAGGTGACCCGTGTAACCTTAGTAGTCAAACAGTAAAAATGGGCCCACAGTCTCATGTTGTATGCCCATGTGGGCCCACACGCTCGTGTGGCCCACATGACCCAAAATGACCTTGGCCGTGTGGATCACATGGCCTGGCCCAATATTCCCACACGCCCATGTGGTTCACCATGTGAGGACCACACGGCCCAATTCTGCTTGGCCCATAAATTGCACATGGCTAGCCTCATTGATCACACACCCGTGTTCGGTCACACGGCTCACCACACAAACGACCGCACGCCCGTGTGGCGTCGACCTTTACCTATTCCGGCTCTTGTCAAATTCCAATTCCATGGTTGTGTTTACACACCTGGTTTCTATTTCCTGAGAAAACTGCCCCAAGTCTTTGAAACCTACACTTGACCGAACAATCACCAATTATTCAGTTAAACATTTACTCAATTGAATACACCCAAGTTGACCAAGCATTAAACTCACAACAACATTACCTTCGATCGAGTAAAGAGGGAGGTTTCACCCACTTAAGACGTCAATCAGAGACCTCCAACTCTTTGGTCAACTCCTAATCAACCAACAGAAAATCCCCTTAAACCATTTAATCAAAAAAAAGTTAATCAATAAGTAGAAACATAACTTACCGTACCACAAAAACATATGCTTACTCACGGAACGAATGAACACAAAGAAACAAATAGGAAAAGAAAATAGGTGAGAGGGGAAAGAACTTTCGATAGAAATTTTGGCAGTAATTTGGCAGCAAAGAGAATAAATTTAAAACGTCAAAAGATTAGGAGCAACCGAGATTTGGGAAAAGAAACAGTTATCATTCGGCTTGGGAAGAAAATGAAAAAGAATAAAAGATGAAAATAGAGAGAAAAATCAAAAGCAGAAACGATAAAACTATTAGAAAATTGAGGAATGAGAGAGGGTAGCCGAAATTGCCACTACTAGTTTCGGTTCTATCCAAACTCCTCCATCCAAATCTCTACAAAACACTCCCCTCAATCCCCAAATCCCTTAACAACCGATATTCCCTCAACATCCTCCTAAAAATCGGCCACCACATCCCCACACTCCTTAAATACTAAAAAATTTACCACATTTCAAACTCCTTCACGGCACATGTACAAAAAAATCCCACTTGTACTTACAAAGATTCAAACTCAAGACCCCTAGCACTCTAACACACCACTTAACCATCAAACCAGTAGGCCCATTCTGACATGTTTTTCCAATATTTATTTTTAAGCCTATTGGCTAGAGATAGGGGTTTATTCAATTAAAAATAAAAATTTACCCAAGCGAAGGCTTGAACTTGGGACCTCCCAAACACTCCCAGAACTCATAACCATTAAAGATGATAGATATTGGTGTCACATACATACGGAAAAATATATAAGAGATTTTGGGGCGTTACAGGCAAGCTTAAACATCGATTTAATCACTAAAAATATTATTTAGACATTCAAGTCTATAGGTTAAAACCCACACCTTAATTTTAGCACAACTGTAGCACTATTGGCAAAACTCGCGATTCCTCTTTTAGATTTAAATTGAACCTAAATTGAAATGCAATATTCATTGAGTTAAGATACTGATAAATCAGCCTTAAAACACCCTCTCAGGGTTCGACAAATCAATGTTACAGCAACTAACTTTTAGATCTAATTGGACTAGACTACTTACACTGATTCGATACGAAATGTGTTGTCTGAGGTGTTTAAATCAACGCCTAACTCAATTAAAATACCAATAATTAGTATCCAATCATTTTTTAAAACCTTATTTTAATTGACTAACATATTCCCTAATTTCCAAGTCGAATCTACACATTACCCCATGAATAACAGCATTTACGCTTCCCGTTTCGTCAGATATGAGTTGCCGAATGATTAAGGTCAAATTTCCCTAAATCATACATGATTAGGAAGTGGTTTAATAGATCTAAATCTTTCTGGAAATAAGTGGTAAAACTATGAAAAAATTAGAAGCCCTATTTTGGTGGTTCTAGGAGCGGCATACCACCACCAATGGCGATAATTTGGGGCTATGTTGAAATATTAATAAAAATGAGTTTAAAGG
This sequence comes from Gossypium schwendimanii, assembly GCA_013677275.1. Taxonomy (NCBI): domain Eukaryota; kingdom Viridiplantae; phylum Streptophyta; class Magnoliopsida; order Malvales; family Malvaceae; genus Gossypium; species Gossypium schwendimanii. Next base: position 12,213 of record JABFAF010280171.1, on the reverse strand, counting down.
CTGGAAATTTACCATTTAAATCATTAAAAACCACAAAAATCTGAACTTGAAACAAGGGGTATTTAATAGAAAAAAATGATAATAAAATAGAAGAAAAAAGTCACATACTTGAAAGATAGCAAATGAGTGACAATGGTGATCTTTGTGGGGATTTTGGAGGCTTACTTTCAAATGATAAAAATGGTATATTTGAGGCTAGAAATTTTAAGGAAAACAGCAGCAAAGGTGAGGAGGAAAATCGTGTAAAAATCTTCTATCAGTGGAGGAAAGATGGGAAACAAGAGAGGGAACTTTGGGCGGCAGCACAATGAGGGAGAATGGGAAAAAATTAAAGAGGGAGAGAACAGATGAAGAGGAAGGGCGGATAGGGTTGTAAAAGAATGACTAAGGGCAGAAAAATAAGTGAAAATGTGATATTTATTTCTAGGTTAATAGGAATGGGCAGCACAAAAATAAGGGGAATGAGAAAATCTAGCAAAATTAAGCTATTTTGCAAGGGAAGAGAATCAAACTTGAGACCTTGATCTATTTGCATTGCCTCTTCATTTTTATTTTAACCACTAGGTCACTTACCCATCTTTGAAATAATTCTACATTCTTTTAACCAAAAATTTGGGATGTTATATTTATGTTATGTTTGAATTATATTATAATGTTTATTAGTTTAGGTTAATTGTAGTTTTGATGATTTTGGCATCTAAAGAAATAAATTGTAAAGTATGGAAAATATGGTCATTATGTATAAATATAATGTATTGAATGAACGTAAAATGGTTATATTATTGAATGACACGTATATGATGATATTACAATATTTGAAATGGTACGGAAACAGTAATAGTGCCCGTGTGAACTTAGTAAATGATTATGATATGAATGACATGCCATTAGTGTCCAAACAGAAACTGAAATAGTTCAAACAAAAAAGGGAAATGAGTGTTTGATCAAAGATTAATATGATGGCTTGAGATCCAACATGTGTTACAGATTCTCTGAAGTTTGTGTGAGCAACATTGAAATAACTAGCATGAGCAACCCTGATCTGAAGCTTGTGTGAGTAGCCTGAATATGTCAGCTTGTGAGAGAAAATTAGTCTTGTTTATCCAAGTTCAATTTTCTATAGTTCTCCAAGCGATAAAGGTAATTAAACAGAAATGAAATAGTTGAAAATATTGAATATGAATATAATAGATATGTTTGCAAAATAAGCAAGGTTGAATGACATGATATACAATGACATGGTTGTACATATATATGAATTGATTACTATGACTTTATTATGTTAATATACTAACCTATTGGTTGTTGTATGGAATTGACTGTGAATGTTAAAGGATGCCTAAGAAATTCCATTTATGTACCATTATGTTTTAATTGCTTAAATTGTTATAATATCAAGGTAAGTAAAGGTAATTTTCTTATGAACTTACTAAATGTTCAAAATGCTTACCCATCAACTTCATTTTGCTTGTAGATTGTCAGTTTGTGGAATGTGTCAGTCGCATCACCTTAAAGCTCACACTATCTAGTCATCTAATCGGTAGACTTTTGATCATTTTAGTTCTGTTATGTGGCATGACATAGGTGTTAATATAAGTGTTAACCTTGTATTGATAGTTGGTTTAACTTGATAAAAGTTTAAGTAAGACATTTAAGGTTTAAATTTGAAGATGTATGTTTGGTAACTTGTTGATTTGGTGTACGAAAGTTTGGTTGCATGAATGAGCATTGATATAACATAGTATCATGTTGGTTTGAATGGTCTAAAATCATATGGTGTAGGTTGAATTGGATTAGTTTGTTTTGGTTTCAAATTGTGTCATATTGGTTGTTTGAGTTGAATTGATCCAAATGAAATGATTTGGTATGGTTTTAGCATGTTTTTGTGCAGGGAAAATTAGGTGTCATGTGTAACATTTGTCTTGGTTTGAAATGAAGCATGTGCCAAGTGAAAATTTTGACATTTTACCTTTGAGGTATCGATACCTTAGGAGAAGGCATTGATAATTTGGTGTTATTGCACTAAAAATGACTCACGCCGAGTCCTCTTCTTGGGGAAATATGCTCAATCTGAAAATTAGCAAGAATGCGGAGACGCTTGCTTATAAAGGCAGTAATTAGGAAACTAGGGATGATGTTGTGTCCCAAGATTTGCCAAAAGATTTACAAAGGGTCATTGGAGTCCAATTTAAATCTGTGAGTTGAGGTTCTCTGACTGAGTGACTTCAGTTGAATGAGACCAAGTTAGTGGAAAAGATTAATCCCTGAGAGAGCAAGGAAAATGAAGAAAATAAGTATAGAATAAAAGGAGTTTTGGTCCTGTTTATTCAAATCTGCAATCTAGGAAAGGAGCCAGGATAGTTATGCCTTAACGGGTTGAGGTTATTATGAGCGTATGCTAGGGTTCGATTTGCATTGTGATAGACATCATTCGGATGAGTGTTGGAGGAAAATGATAATGTGTTTTAGATCTGGATTTGAGGAGCATCGTGTCAAGGATCGTTCATGACATTCTCTTAGTCGGATGCAAGCTTTGGCTCAAAAAGGTAATCGAAGACCGCATTGTGCAACTAGGTGCCGAAAGGACCAAGACGCATTTGACAGCAATACGGGTACATTTGCGATACATGTCAATTGTACCCTGCATGGCTTAAGTGTTTGATTGTCATTAGAGTTTTTGAGACTTTGGGATTGTGGAATAGTTAGTAATATTTCTGTAGAAAGTTTCTTGAGACAATCCGAGGTAGTAAAGGGGAAGTTCATTAGAAAAATTGTCTGGTTTGGGAGCAAAATATTGTTTGGATTTGCACTGAAATTAGAGTTGCACAATGATAATGTGGTGATCAGTATGAATAAGAAAATTTCAAATTTTGTGGTTAAACGAATGGTGTGACTGCAAGAATTTCAAGGACGAAATTCTTTTAGGAAATTGGGTTAGTGAAATCAAGAGTGGTCACGTTCTGATTTTAAGTTAAGGTTGTGAAAATATTGTCAAGTGAATCGATTTGGTTCAATGGTTAAGTGTGTTGCTTGTGTGTGTAAGGTTCTGGGTCTGAATCATTTTCCTTGTATTTTATAATTTTTGCCTAAACCCCTATCTTTGAATATCTGGCTTATATTTAATTTTCACTCGATTGTTGACAAGAATGAGCTTATTGGTTCAGTGGTAAAGTGTCAGCTTACCTTTTGGTCTTGTCTTTGAATCCTTTTGTGTGTACTCTAAGGAATAATTCTATTAAGGATAACTAATCGGTTTAATGGGGATAATGGGTAGTTTTTTAAAAAATAATTACCTCAAAGTTTCCTAAAATACTTCCAAATATCTGTCGTATTTTTCTTTCACTTTTCCCCACTTTTTCTATTTTTTGTTCTTTCACTTTTGTTTTTGTTTTTCTTTTCTTTGGGCTCTTTGTAGTTTTTCATCATCTATGGCCTTCTTGCCTTCATGCTTTTTACCTTTTCGCACTGCAAATCTTTCGTTCTGCCTTACGTGTTAATCTCGAGATGAACATCCCTCTGATGATTTAGAATTTCTTTGGTTGAAGTTTCCTTTCAAGAGATTTGGAGTGCATTATTGTGTGGTTTATCAAAAATTTCATTAGGTGAACTACAAACTTAGGACTGGATGGTGTGCGGGAGCTTGGATCGTTTACCGGTTAAATTTATAAGTTGGTTTATGTTTTAATTATTCTTGGTCTATAAATTTGTTTTGGGCTTTGCTCTTAGGTTTTTATGTTATTTGTTGAATTTTGGCATTTTAACGTTAAACTACAAAACCGTATGATTTACAAACTAAAAATTTGGTTTTCAAAATTAAAACTCTGGAAATTTTTGTTGTAAAGATTAAGTAATCACCAAGTGTTTTTCTGTAAATAATTAAATGGTTTTAACGAATATTTGCCTTAGTTTTGGAAATGATCTGCCAACATTAGTATTTTTAAAACACACTAGTTTGAATTAAAACTCTAGGTTTGAAATAAGTGTTTCTGGACTTAAGCTTTTTAGAGTTCTACCAAAATTTGTGTTTTCGAAACATGCACTGAGTTTGATTAGCAAAAGTTTTTGAATAAGTTGATGTAATTCCTCAATATACGTCATAACTTCTAAGCTGAGTTTTGGGTGTTACAGTTAATGCTATATGTTTTGTGACTATTCGTAGCTAGCATCAACACGGAATCTTCGAGAGGGAAAGGAAAAACTAATATTTTTGACAAGTGACTCAAAAATCCCAATTTGTACTTTTATGATTCGGGATAAAAATATATGTTTGCTTATGTATGTTTATTCGTGGATGAGTCATTGATGTGATTATATGTTGACAATATGACATGTTTTAATTGAGTTTTGGTATGGATTATTGGGATAGATGACTATAACGAATAAAAAGGGAAATGACATGAAATACTTAAATTATGATATGTGATATGAAAATTGTATTGAAATGTGGCATATAAAACGAAATATATGTGTTGGATGATAAAATAAGTTTGTAATTGTGAATTTGATCGAGAAATGATATATGTACTAAATTTTAAAATAATTGTTATACGATAGAGCAGTGTGCAGGGCAGAAATGCATAAGTGATCGAACACAGGGTATGAATATTCGAATAAGTTTGATTACAGGTATGGTAATACATATATTTATAATTGTTGCCTATGTGACTTAGTAAAAGGTTAGGATACGATTGACATGCCAATAGGGTTATATGTGCTCTTGTATGGGATATGTGACTGTACGAAGATCATTACATATTATATGATAATCCAACATTTGTTGTGGATAATCAAATATTATGTCTCCACGGAGACCTTGGTGGGGTGGAGGGATGTATATACATATGAGTATGTATTTTATGCCTACGGGCTTTGCACTTCAGTGCCCTAGTGTGATGTAGTTTATGCTCTTACGAGCTACCAGGTGTGGTGTAGTTTACCCGTGTATCTGAGTTTGTTTTACTAGAGTTTCATTAGGCATAACATTATAATTGAAATTGGAAAACTTGAAAATGTAACGAAATAGATTGATAATAGAATGTGGTACCAAAATGAATATGAATGAGCCGACAGACTTCAGAAAGAGGCTTCAAATGATTTGCTAACGAATTTTTTATATGAACGAACTTGATTTTGAATGCCATAATGCTAAGGTTGTGTATGTTTGAATTGCGAAATGAGTATTAATAGTTAAAGGCCTTGTGATAAGTTTTGATATATGTAATTGAACTTGATCATCTTATTACTATGATAGTTGAATTGTTTTACCCTTCATGTGGAATTTGTTATGTGCTTGTGTTGCCATATGGGTATATATATTAGTAGGTATTGAGATTATAAGTATCATGGCATGTTATAAATGTTACTTTATGTTATATTATTTTGAATCATGAAAGTACCACTAACTTTATCGCTCAGCGTAAGGTTGTTTGTTCCATACCTAGGTGCAACTATTTCTAGAAGCCCCGGGAAGTGAAGTCAACATCCATATCGTTGTTTTCGACTTAACAAAGTTTGTATAACTCGTTTTGTTTTGGTATTGTGGCATGATACAAATGGTCAATTTTGAGAATTGGTAGTGTAAATAGATGAAATGATTATTAGTTATGCTTGAAAACAATGTTGATGCTTTTTTTTTCATTTATTGTTAAACATGTTGAATACATGTTAAATGATCAATTTAGACATTGAGGCATCCATATGTGTTATATTTTAGTTGCACAATGTATAAAATTGTACTTTGTGGAAAATAGGGGTCATGTCACGACGTCAATTCCTTAATGTCACGATAAGACCAATTCAATATGTGGCATTGTGACGAGGAACCCTCAACGTTCAACGTCAACTTGACATTTTGCAAACTTTACAATCTGGTCCTAATGTAACCTCGAGTTAGCAAAAGAGTTTTCGTAAGCTCATCTAAGACCCATAAATGATCCTATAGCATATTATTCACACACATCACTCGTATTTAAATATTTAATAGTTTGAATTGAATATATTTGGTAATAGTTATGCCAAGTATAGAGTGTTATATTTTGTGTTAAATATAAAATAAAAATAATTTTTTAATAACATCTAAACTAATAATAAAAATAATTAATTTAAATAATTGTGGATCGGTGAAATTTAAAGGATAATACATAATATATAAGAAAAAAATAAAGTATAGATTGATTGAATATATTATTCATTAAGTGAAAAGTCACCCATCTACTTATCTTTTTTAATGGTTTTTCTTTTAAAAAAATTCTGTCAAATAATTTTTATATTTTTTAATCAAACATGTTTAAAAAAATTTACTAAGAATATTAATTGTCCATGAATTGATTATTTTTATGGGTTATCAAATAAGTCTTAAATGTATTGAACTTCAGTTTTAATGATGTGTTATTGTTTCATTTATTAACACGACATAGAATTATTAACTCTTATTTTAAATATAACTTATAACACCCCAAACCTGACCTAAACGTTATAGTCAAATGCTGAAAAGTACATTGACTACCGAAATGGCAAAGTAAAATGTTCAAAATTTTATAAAACTCATATTCTAACTAATTTTAGAAAAGAAAACTTGTGCATTTTCCTTAGTTAAAATAAAACATCGGATAATTAAGTCGGCCAAGAATAGAACTCATATTATTACATAACATGTTATTTTTGGAAACTCAATTGATCTGTTTCTATTTTGATGATTTGTTTTTCAAAAACTCTTTCTTTATTACACAGCGGGAAAATCGTGAAATCAAAACTTTTATATTTCAAATCCATATTTCATTTGAGTTAAAATCAATTTATATTTTTGATCAATTTTTAGTATAAATATCATGCATGCAAATAAAATCCCAAATATTAACCTATCACAGTCCCAAAAGAAATAAAAACAATTACAATTTCAACCAAAATTAATTTAAAATTAAATTTAAATTTAAAACTTTAAATAAGTCCAGTTCCCAAGACGAGAATTGTAACACCCCAAAATTTGGGCCTAGAAGTATTGGGCCTTGAGCGAGGGAACCGTTAGGAAACTGTGCACAAAAGTATGTTTGCTTTAGTGGTTAAGGGTCCTGAGAGGAGTTGGAAAAGTCCTGGGTTCAAACTTGGGTTCTAGCAAAAATTTTGGTTTTAAGTGGATAAAACCCTAAATGCTTGGTTGTAGGCCTTTTGAATTATTGTGTTAAAAAAATGACATAAGGAAGCATGTGGTCTAGTGGTTTTAGCGTCATTAAGGTTGCAAGGGAGCTTAGGTTCAAGTCTTGGCTCTTGCAATTTATTTTGGTCTTTCTTTTAAGTAACCTGGACTTTGGCCTTTAGACTTTTTTTTTTAATTGAAGATAAAATGTAACAAAAAAGAGCTTGTGGCAAGGAGGCAAGTGGAGTGAATTAACTGATGTGAGAGCTTGGGTTTGAATCCCTTGGCATGCAATGAGTATATATTTTATTTCCCTGCAGCTTGAGAAGTGGAGTTAGACTGAAACTCTGCAAGGTGAAGTTTGAATTGGT
>JABFAF010280090.1:7993-21479 GCA_013677275.1 Gossypium schwendimanii | reverse complement strand
GTGAAATGAATGTATAGTTAGCCATTGGTATGGCTAACAAATTTTGGTTTTGGTATGTGATTAAGTTATTTTATGAATATATTAAATCTGTCTTGAAAATATGTTGGAATGAATTGGTTGAGATGGATTGGTCTTGGTTTAAAATTGCAGGGAATATTAGATACTGGTAAAGGAGTTATATTGAATTTTAAAAAAAATTATTCGGTAAAATCTGGTAATGCCTCATACCATATTTCGGCGACGAAAACGGGTAGGGGATATTACAGTCGTCATGGGATTTGTGGCAAATCTTTTCATTTTGTGAGTTTGGTTCCAAGCGTTCGATATTTCATGAACCTTATTTTTGTAATTATCACATTTGTATGCAAACTCACAATGAGCCAACCCTTGCGTTACCAGTATAAACTGCCTTGACCTATACTGCCTCGATACAAGTAGAGGGGCATATCAACAACTCCTCATATCCCGAGCAGAGGGACCCAGTCGAAGTCTCCACATCGGTACAAAATTTCAACAAGGATCATCAAGGGGCCCTCAATTCAACGTCTTCGTCTTGGAGACTCTGAAGAATTTCCATCCACTTTTCTTCAAAAATGTTATCTCGTTTTGGGGTAGCCACAAATTCTTTTAGCGGAGAGTAGTTCTCGGAGAATACTCGAGAAGAGACCTTTTTTACCTTCCAAAAGTGGCTATGGAACCATGCTAACAAGAGTTGTGCACAATCGATAAATCTTCCTTCACCTGCTCTCCGGCACGCACTTAAAGATCTAAAAGTTTCAGCCAAAATTGCCATTACGGGTGTGACCCTTTTGTCAAGCCAGTCAAATAGATCAGAAACTGCATCATTTATATGCCCTAGTGCTTTGGGGAAGATGACCAACCCGTAAATACTCAAGGCAAAGACGTCGACTCTTTTCTTCGTATCTGGATGTGCCAAGCTCAAATTCGCAAACTTTTCCAAGGCATGCATTTGCTATCTCCTTTTTGTTTAATCTAGGCACGACCCATTGCTTGCTTATCCCGATTATGCTCATTAGTTTCTTTAAGAAAGTCAGGACATTAGCGGCTTATTAGTTGTGTACTCTTCTACGGTGGGCACTAAGTGTACCTTCCCAAAAGTGAAGCAACTATAGGTGGGATTCCAATACTGGGTAAAAGCTTGAAAGAAGTGCTTATCCACTTTAACATCGAGTAAATAATGCAAATCACCATAGTCAGGGTAGAATAACTGCTTGGTTTCGTCATCCCATTGGTCCCATATCTCTTTCAACTTTTGGAGATTATCCTAAGTCTCACTGATGCGAGTGAAATCCCATAATTCTGACATGTACCCCTCCGTCAGGCTATCACCCTTTTCTTGTTGTGTCTTTTCAGACCATATTCGTACGGCCGCATTGTCTTCCACTTTATCAAGAAATCTCTTTTCCATGACAAGCTTTCTATTTAGCAACTGAACGTGAATCAACACCCTCTTGTATGATGAAAATGCAATGCAATCATAGCCAAAACAAAACGAAACAAGTTAGTACATTTCATACAAACCTAGAATACAAAGCAAGAAATAATAAATATAACATCTATTTGCGTGACCACTAGAGGTTTGGTATGGTTCTACCTAGGGTAGGTTCTTAGGGCTCATTATATGCGGTTCGATTATAAAGTAATGGTACCTGAACCAGTAGATTCCTTGATCCTCACCCATTATAGGCTCATACAGACCGAGTTTAGTTCAGAGGAATGCATTTCCCTATGGCTATACGGAGATGAATATCCAACAAAGACATAGGTACGGAGGTATCCCGAAAGTGATCCACCATCCTTTATGAAGGTGAAGACCTCACGAAGGAATAGTTTCTCACTCCCACTTAAGAAACACAAAATAGAACGATTGTGCAATGCAATATATGTGAAAATATAAAAAGAGAAACTTTCAAACCAATAAAATAGATATACAAGATCGCTATATAACTCGAGATATCAAAGACGAAATGTGAAGGATGAAATACAATGAAAGGATTATTAATTTAAACCAAATCATCCACTTTCGACAAAAAGGCCAAAAAGTAATCAACTCGTGACTTGACTATCTTATTTTCTCCTTAGTAGAGTTGCCAAGCTGTCGAAACCTTTTTGGAAATCAACTTTTTATTTTAAAACGAAAATGGAGTCGTCACCAATCTTTTTATTAGGTGTGATCGGATCACCTTGTAATTTGATCATTTTAATAAAAGTTTTATAATCACTAAAACGATGGTTTTTAGTTTACAAAACCTAAGAAGTGGGTTTGGGTGTCGGTTATGTACGAGGAAGGATTAGCACTCTCGTAACACCCAAAATTGGTACCTAGTTGATTAATTGATGTCTTAGTGTCGAGAATTGAAAGTTTGAAGAGAATTTAAAACATGATCCCACCATGCATAATGTTATTTTTAATTAAAGTTACTTAAATGAATTAAAACATATGTAAAAGAGCTCCTTATCTCGAGGTAACCAAAATGAAAAGATCACGTCTCCTAAGATAGGACACAACATCTCGAATCTTTAGAAATAAGCTTGCTCGTTATTTAGTTGCTATTTAAATTTCACACGTTTTAGTTTAAAAAAAGATGTTTGATTATCTAGGTTCAAAGAGAAAGTCAAACCCCATAAGTTAGGGCGCGACTTCTCGGATCTCCAAATACAGAATATTGCCTTGATTTTAAAATTTTCCCTTTTTATGCATCGAGTAAAAACGAATGTAACATTTAAAGTAATTTGCATTTAACTTATTCAGACATAGTATAAAAATGGATAAATATATTTAAACACGGTTCGTGGCATGGTTGTAGCAAAAATAAAATAAAATGGAAGTATAATGGAAGTTAGGCTTGTTTTGGGACATTTTTGGGCACACACGGTTGTGTGTCACACACGGTCGTGTGTCACACACAGGCAATCCACACGGGTGTTGTAATAGCCCATTTTCAGTGAAATCAGAAAAGTGGTTTCGGGACCACAAATCCGAGTCTAGAAGGAAAATTTTTTTAATATTATTTCATGATCTGTAAAAAAAATTTTAAATTAAACTTATAAAGTACGATATGAAATTTTACCGATTATATGTTTAATTTAAAAGAAAGGACCAAATTACATAAAGTATAAAAGTTGAGTTCTAGTAGCTATAAGTATCAAATAACTATGAAATTCGAAATTTGAGGTCCTTATATGGAAAATAGACCATTAAGTGGAGTTAGTAGATAAGTATGATGATTCATCTATGGGAAATTAAATAAAGAAAAAGGACTAAATTGGAAAGTAAATAAATAAAAGGCAATAAATAAAATAAATATCTAATATCATCATTTTATATCATCTTTCCCAGATAAACTACATGAAAACTCTAACCATTAAAACATAAGCTCAAGCCAACTTATTTTTCTTAATTAGGTAAGCATTCTTGTCCCGTTTTTAATGATTTTTATGTTTCCGAGATCGTAATAGCTTAATCTAGCAATCTCGGAGATTAAGTTGTAAAGTTATCAAAGTACTAAGGTTTTTCCATGGATGAATATGTATGAATTATGAAGTTTTATGGTAGAAAATGAAAAGTTGTTGATAGATAAACAACTTTTGTAAAGTGAATTTTGATGAAATAGTGATTTAGGGACTAAATGGTAAAGATGAAAAATTCATGGAAAAATTCTGAATTTTATGTAATACATGGGCTGCTAATGTTATGTGTAAAAATCGGTTAGGTTTGGAATATGGATTATATTGCATGAATTTCATTTTCCGAGCCTAGGGACAAAATCAGAATTAATTAAAAGTATAGGGGCAAAATGGTAATTTTGCCTAAAATGTGAATTTGATTGTATTGAATATGAGTTGTATTAAATTGATGTTAAATTCATTCGTATAGATCCGAACAACTAAAATACAAAGTTAGATCGTGGAAAAGAAAAAGTGTCGGATTAGTATATTACAATTCACGAACACTTGTCAATGTAAGTTCGTGTAACTAAATTGTGTATATTTATATGTTTGAATTGAATGTTGTATATGTGAGTTGTGAAATTTCTATTTATATGAAATTTATTACATATCCGACAAAGCCCGATAAATGTTAAGTTCCGTTGGAATAGATGAAATTTCGATGGATACAGGGTTCCCAAATTGGTTGTGGTCCTGCATATGTTGCGGACACACCATAGCTCGAAAGAGCATCTCGTTATTAGCCCTCCTAAGCTTTCCATTATATGGTTCTTGCGAGCTTCCCGATTATGTGCTCTAAAGAGCACTCCCGAATATGAATTGACGGATTATAGAATAGTACACTTCGTGTGTACTACCTGTGTGTCCATCAATATTTCAAATAAATTCAACGGGCAAAGTTTCGACATAGGATAATCTGAATTTGAGATGAATTATTATGGCAATGTACATGTTATATGAATATATGATGTGGAAAGCATATGTATATGAAAATTTTACATGATGAGCTCATTCTTATTTCTTGATATTCATATGAGGTACATGACTAACATGTTTCTTGAGGTTATATGTTTTTAGGCAAATTGCCAAATTTTTTGGATGAATTTTTGTATGCTTACCTTAAATGTAAATGAATGGTAAGTTAATTTCCCGTTATACAAACCTACTAAGCATTAAATGCTTACTCTGTTTTATTTCTCTTGTTTTATAGTACTTCAGAAGCTCGTTGGGTTGCAAGCTTGGCTGAGATATCTCACACTATCAATCTATCCATCAGCTCATTTCACTATAAATAGTAAATTAAATTTTAGGTTATAATGGCATGTATAAGCTAATTTTGGCCAATGATGGCATGTAAATGTATGGTTGGAACAAGCCATTGGTATGACTTGTAATTTATATGTGTTTTGGTATGTTTAAATGATATTTAACTAATAGGTATGGTTTGATTTGGTATAGTTAATACAAATAAGTTATATATTATTGATCAATTTAGTAAGATTGAAAACTTGGATGTGTGAGGAAATATGACATGTTTAAGACATGTATTTGGCTTGTTTTGGTTGTTTGGTTATGGCTTATAAATGTGTTATTTGATGTGTTTAGGTTGAAGCTAAAAGAGGGTGAGAAATATGGCTTGAAAATGGCTTTATTTTGTCGACACGGGTAGAGACACGGACATGTGGCTCAGCCATGTGTGACACACGGCCTAGCATATGGGCGTGTGTTTTGGCCGTATGTCCCCTGCATTTTTAAAATTTCAAAACAGAATGCTCAATATTTTTCACATGGCCTGGTACACGTGCGTGTGGCTTGGCCGTGTGACCCCTACACTTACACATGGCCTAGCACACGGGCGTGTGACTTGGTCGTGTGACCCAAGTCAGAGAGTTACACGGGTACAAACACGAGCTTAGAGGTGGCCATGTGCCCTATTTCGAATTCCCACACAGACATGTCTCTTGGCTATTTGAGCCACACGGCCTGACCACACGGGTGATTGTTCCCTGTACCTTGGAAAAATTTTGAGATTTTGAGAAAGATTCTCTGAGTACCCAGTTTAGTCCAAACTTGTTTCTATCCTCGATGGCTCATATAAGGGGCTTTATGAATATTTTTTGACATGTATGTTAAATAATATGAAATGTCGGTATTTGATCTGTATATTTTGGTAATGCTCCGTAACCCTGTTCTAGCGACGGATATGGGTTAGGGGTGTTACATTTATTGGTATCAAAGCTACGGTTTAACCGATTCTCGGACTAACATAGTGTATACGAGATTAGCTATACATGCCATTATATAACTTGTGATAGTGTGATATCTCCTAACCATTTTAAACATGTTTTTCATATAGTAATGACATCCAACCGAGCTGAATCTGAAGAAGCTAACAACAATGCTCAAGCTTCAGTTCAAAGAGTGACTTCAAGTAGTAGAAAGCTCGTATATGAGGGCCAATGAGGAGAGGCTAAAAGCCTTCTTCCAAATGATGAATGAGTGGTTTATAGAATATGTAAGAACAAATCTGGCTGTACAACAACCTCCACCCCTCTTGTTTTTCAACCGGTTCCTGATATGCCACAAGGTACAGAACTTGTTAAAACTGGTAAGCCTCCTGTAGATAAAATTAGTAAATATGGGGTAGAAGAATTCAGAGCTACATCTGAAGATGATCCTGAAAAGGTTGAATTCTGGCTAGAAAACACTATCAGGGTTTTGGATGAATTATCTTGCACACCAGTCGAATGTCTAAAATATGTTTTATCTCTGTTAAAAGATTCGACTTACTACTGGTGGAATACATTGATTTTTGTTGTACTGAAAGAGAGGGTTACATGGGAATTTTTCCAAATTGAATTCAAAAAGAAGTATACCAGCTAGAGATTTGTTGATAAAAAATAGAAAGAATTTTTGGAGCTTAAACAGGGTCGTATGATTGTATCTAAGTATGAACAGGAATTTTTTCGACTGAGTAAGTATACCAGAGAATGTATCCCGACTGAAATCGCAATGTGTAAGCAGTTTGAAGAGGGATTAAATGAAGACATAAAATTGTTAGTTGGGATTCATGAGCTGAAAGAATTTGTTGTACTAGTTGATCGGGCATACAAAGCCGAAGAGCTTAGTAAAAAAAAGAAACAAGCTGAGATGGAAGCCAGAACTACAAGTAAAAGATTTACGGGGAGTCACAACAGTCAGTTTCGAAGAAATCAAAGAAATACCATGACGTTCTACTACTTCTGCGGGATACTCCGGAAGAGACAGAGGTATCCGATATTCCAATCCAAGACCTCAGGCTACATCTATACCAAGTGCAGGTAGTGATAGAAATACCAAACCCAGATGCAAATACTACAATAAATTTTATTTTGGAGAGTACCACATGAAAAGCGGAGCTTGCTTTAGATGTGGTTCTTTTGACCCCTATTTAAGAGACTGCTTGAAAAAGCCTGAAAAAGATACTGTTCAAACTTCAAGATCGAGCAATACAACTACCAGAGGTAGACCACCTCGAAATCCCGGTAATATGAGTGGAAGATGAGGTACGGTAAAAGATTCAATTTTCAAATCTGAAGCACGAGCACTAGCAAGAACATATGCTATTTGTGTACGTGAGGATGTATTTGCACCCGACGTTATCACTAGTATTTTTTCCCTTCTTGATACTGATATAATTACTTTAATTGATCCTAGTTCTACCCATTCATACATCTGCACAAATTTAGTGTCTATTAAAAATTTATCTGTCGAGTCCACTGAATTTGTTGTTAAAGTTTCAAACCCCTTAGGCCAGTATATGATGGTGTATAAAATTTGTAAGAACTGTCCATTAATGGTACGAGGTTACTGTTTTCCAACTGATTTGATGTTATTGCCATTTGATGAATTTGATGTGATTCTGGGTATGGACTGGTTAAATCAGCATAATGTCGTGGTAAATTGCAAACAAAAGCATATTGTATTGAAATTTCAGAATGGTGAAAAGCTCTGTATTGAATCTGATAAGTTGGATGGTTTTCTAATGTGATATTAGCCATATCAGCACAGAAATATATTAGAAAAGGGTATGACGCTTATTTTGCTTATGTGTTGGACACTAAAGTATCTGTGTCAAAGATTAAGTCAGTGCTAGTAGTCTGTGAGTATTGGAATGTATTTCCAAAAGGTGCTGCAGTATTTTTAAAGATTGATCTACATTCTGGCTATTATCAATTACAAGTAAAAGACTCAGATGTACCAAAAACAACTTTCAGAACCAGGTATAGGCATTATGTAACACCTCCAACCTTTATCCGTCGCCAGAACAGGGTTACAGAGCATTACCAAACTTTTCCGATCAAATACGAATATTTCATATCATTTAACATACATATCAAAAATTTATCATAATTACTCATATTGTCCCTTATATGAGCCCTCGATGCCCAAAATACACATTAAAAATGAATCGAGACTAAATTGAAAACTCAGGGAAGTTTTCTCAAAATTTCAGAATTTTCCTCAGATGCAGGGGACACATGCCCGTGTGGCCAGGCAGTGTGGCTCAGACGGCCAAGAGACACGCCCATGTCTTAGATTGTGTAGACATTCGATGTGAGGCACATGGCCGTGTCTCAACCCGTGTTCATACCCATGTAACTCCATAACTTGGGTCGCACGGCCAAGCCACACGCCCGTGTGCTAGGTCCTGTGAACATACTAATTTATGAAATTAAGGTGCAGGGGTCACATGGCCAAGCCACATGCTCGTTTGCTAGGCAATTTGAAAATACCTGGGCATTCTATTTCTCAATTTTAAGGATGCATGGGACACACAGCCAGACCACACGCCCATATGCTAGGCCGTGTGTCATACATGGCTGAGACACACGCCCATGTCTCTGCCCCTGTGGATGAAAATACTTCATTTTAAGGCCACATTCCTCACCAGTTTTTTATTTTAACCTAAACACTTCAAATTTCATACTCATAGGCCATAACTAAACCTTCAACACAATCAATTCCTAGCTCTAAAAGTGTCATATTATCTCATATATCTTAGCGTTTAAAAATTTACCATATTGATTAAAAACACATATTCACATACGTATGCTAAATTTATCATATTTCTCAATCACCAACATGCCTATAAACTATCCATCATTTACCCATACTAAGCCCATATTAAGCATGATAAACTACCTACATATGTATATAAGTTGATTATAAGAAAATAAACAAAATGTAATTTATGACATATACACAACCAACTTTGATCAAGCCTACACCAACCCTATACATGCCATATAAACCATAATGTACATTGCAAAAACTACCGGAACAAGTTGGATAGTGTGACTTGATGTGTCGATCTGATCTCCTAACCTCACGTTAATCTATAAGGACATTAAACAACACAAGTAAGCTTAACGAAGCTTAGTAAGTTCAATAAGTTAAACATAAATCTTACCAAACCTAATGAAACAAATCAAATAAGAAAATTTATTCAATGTACACTTCCTGCCAATCACAACCCCAGTTGATGAATACACTTATTTCAAATCAATTCCAACATTAAATAACAAATTTTTCAATTTCAATTGCATAAGTCACTTACCAAATCTTACCAAATCAGAGAACGGCTTACGGATAAGAGTACATCATTTTTAGAAGCCCAAAGGCTAAACAGAAGCTCATGAGAGCTAAACAGAAACCTATAAGGGTTGAACAGAAGATCGTAAGAGCTGAACGAAACCCATAAGGGTTAAACAGAAGCTCAATAAAGCTGAACAAAAACTCATATAAGTTGAATAGAAGCTTGTGAGAGCTAAATGGAAACTAAACATGAAAGTTCACAACAAATGCTGAACCTCGGTTTACTTAGGTAATTTACCATCAATTCCTCCTTTACTGTCTTGCGCCACACAACCATTGTACTCAAATCCCACGTTCCATTTAACTCGGATATTCACTTCAAATTTATATCTTAACAATAATTCCATTTTCAACAATATGAAAATGCATAATACCATTCATCAATTTAATAGAAATATTAAAGTTTAACCATACGAACTTACCTGGGTTAAATTGTAAGATTTGTAGAAGTTCAGGGACTATTCTACTAATTTTTTTTTTCACGAGTATC
The DNA here is from genome assembly GCA_013677275.1 of Gossypium schwendimanii. NCBI lineage: Eukaryota > Viridiplantae > Streptophyta > Magnoliopsida > Malvales > Malvaceae > Gossypium > Gossypium schwendimanii. The sequence goes on along the minus strand of JABFAF010280090.1, from coordinate 11,881 downwards.
TACGGGCTCTTGATCTAAAATATAAAATTACTCATTCATTAGCATATATTTGAGTTCCAATTCACTTCACAATTAATACAACTTAATTTTTTGAATTTACACAATTACCCCAACTTTAATAACTTTTGTAAGTCCTGTATTAATTAGTCTATTAAATGAACTAATTTTTCTCAATTGACAATTGATCTAAATATTCTAGGCTATCATACAGCCCTTGATAAGCAAAAATTTAATACCAAACCCTAATATTTAGTCTTTCAACAATTTAGTCCTAAAATCAATATCTATCAAAATCACTTTATAAAATCACCATACAATAAAATTAAAGCTCTAAATCCAAATTATTTTATCAAAAACATCAGGTATTCATCAATGGTAACTTTCAAAATTTCCAATAAAATCAAAAACTAATGAAATAGCTAGTTAGACATAATTGTAAAAGTATTAAAAACACAAGAATTACAAGAAAAAGACAAGAATTAAACTTACATGAAGCTAAAATATGAAAACCAGCCTTAAGAGCTCTTCAATGGTGTTTTTGGACAGAAAATTGGAGAAGAAATGATCTAGAAACTCTTAAAATCTCATTTTAACTATCTTAATTTTTTTTATTTCCAATTTTGCCCTTAAATCACCTAATTTCATTATTTTTTTCTACTTATGCCACCTCAACCACTTCACTTAGGCTAATTTACTCTTTAAGTCCTTCCTATTTACCATTTAGGCCATTTAATCACTATTTCCTTAATTAGCAAGTTTTGTACTTTTTTCAATTTAGTCCTTTTTAATTAATTAACTATCGAAACGTTAAAATTTTATAACAAGACTTTAATACTACCTCAATGACATTTCGTAAATATTTATAAAAATATTTACAGCTCAGTTTATAAAATCGAGGTCTCGATACCTCATTTTCTAAACCACTTAACCTAATAAATCCTTATAAAACACAAGTTACTAATTCAAAAATCTTTCTAAAATCACACTTAACTCCTAAATACTAAATAATAAAATTTACGAGCTTACTCGTCGAATTTGGTGGTTCGAACCGCTATTTTTGACACCACTAAAAATTAGGTTGTTACACATTATGAATTTCTTGTGATGCCGTTTGGCTTGACAAATGCACCTGCAGTATTTATAGACTTGATGAATAGAATTTTTAGACTGTATCTGGATAGATTTGCGGTGGTATTCATTGATGATATCCTGGTATATTCCCAAGATGAAAATGAACATGCTGATCATTTGAGAATTGTTCTACAAACTCTACGTGAAAAACAACTATATGCTAAATGTAGCAAGTGTAAATTCTGGCTTCGGGAAGTTGGTTTTCTTGGACATATAGTATCTGCTAAAGGCATTAGAGTGGATCCAAGTAAAATTTCAGCAGTTTTTAACTGGAAACCACCAAAAAATGTGTCTGCAGTTAGAAGTTTTTTGGGATTAGCTAGTTATTATCGAAGATTTGTACAAGGGTTTTCGATGATAGCTATTACAAAAATATGTGAAGTTCGAATGGTCTGATAAATGCCAGCAAAGTTTTGACCGGTTAAAAGCTCTATTGACTGAAGCACCAGTTCTGGTTCAACCTGAATCGAGTAAGGAATTTGTAATTTACAATAATGCGTCATTGAATGATTTAGGTTGTGTTTTGATACAAGAAGGTAAAGTAATAGCTTACGCTTCTAGACAACTAAAACCACATGAAAAGAATTACCCGATACATGATTTAGAATTGGTAGCTATTGTATTTGCTCTGAAAATTTGGCGACACTACTTGTTTGGTTAAAAATGTCACATATTCACCCATCACAAAAGCTTAAAGTATCTAATGTCGCAAAAAGATTTGAATCTGAGACAGCGCAGCTGGATTGAGTTTCTGAAAGATTATGATTTAGTTATCAACTATCATCCGAGAAAAGCAAATGTGGTTCTAGATGCTCTGAGTAGAAAGTCTTTATTTACTTTACGAGCAATGAATACCCGATTGTCACTATCTGATGATGGTTCGATCTTAGTTGAGTTAAAAGCTAAACCAACATTTCTACAGCAAATTTGTGAAGCCAAAAAATGTGATGATGAGTTACAAGCTAAATGGGTGCAATGTAAATCGATTTCTGATTCAGAATTTCTGATTGGACCTGATGACTGTCTGTTATTTAGAGGTAGGGTATGTGTACCAATAAATTTAGAGCTTGTGCAGAAGATTTTGCACAAAGCTCATAATGGTACTATGCTTGTTCATCTGGGGAGCAATAAAATGTACAATGATTTGAAAAAAATGTACTAGTGGCCGGGAATGAAATGCAACATTTCTGAATTTGTATCTAGATGTTTGATATGTCAGCAAGTTAAAAGGTACCTTTGAAACTTTTACAGCCAGTAATGATATTGGAATGGAAATGGGAAAGAGTTTCTATTGACTTTGTATCGGGGTTGCCCCTATCTCTGAAAAAGAAAGATACTATTTGGGTAATCATCGATTGTTTGACGAAGTATGCGCACTTTATTCCGATATGTAAAAATTTCTCCCTGGATAGATTGGCTGAGTTATATGTTTCTGAGATTGTCAGATTACATGGTATGTTAGTTTCTATTATTTCTGATAGAGATACAAGATTCACATCCCGATTTTGGAACAAGTTACAAGAGGCCTTGGGTACGCAATTACATTTCAGTACCGTATTACATCCTCAGACTGATGGTCAATTTGAACGTGTGATACAGATTCTTGAATATATGCTTCGGTGCTGTTTTTTAGAATTCGAAGGCAATTGGGAAAAATATTTACCATTAGTCGAATTCACATATAATAAAAGCTATCAGTCAAGCATTAAAATAGCACTGTATGAAGCTTTATACGGACGTAAATGTAGAACTCTATTTTATTGGACTGAGCTCAGTGAGAAAAACATACGTTGATTTGATCCGTGAAACTGAAGAAAAAGTGAAAGTGATTTGAGATAGTTTAAAAGCAGCATCTGATCGTTAGAAATCCTATGCGGATCTTAAATAGAAAGAGATAGAATTTCAAGTTGGCGATAAGATATTCTTGAAAGTTTCACCTTGGAAGAAAGTTCTTCGGTTTGGCCGTAAAGGAAAATTAAATCCGCAATTTATCAGGCCATATGAAATTATTAAAAGAATCAGACCTATTGCGTACCAATTAGCTCTACCACCAGAACTTGACAGAATTCATAATGTCTATCACATGTCTATGTTGCGATGATATCGGTCAGATCCTTCACATGTTATTTCCCTGATAGAGATTGAGATTCAGCCTGACATGACTTACAGTGAAGAACCGATCAAAATCCTGGCACGTGAGATGAAAGAGTTAAGAAATAAAAAGGTAGCTTTAGCAAAAATTCTCTAGCAATGACACGGAATAGAAGAAGCTACCTGAGAACCGAAAAAACTATGAGAAAGCAATATCCAAACCTCTTTACTAGTAAGATTTTCGAGGACAAAAAATTTTAAGAACGGAGAGTTGTAACAACCCGTTTTCATTGAAATCGAAACAGTGGTTTCGGGACCACAAATCCGAGTCCGGAAGGAAAAAAATTTTAATATTATTTCATGATCTGCATTATGATAGAAATATAGTATAAAAAATTCGTAAAGAAATTTTACCGATTATATGTTTAATTTAATAGAAAGGACCAAATTACATAAAGTGCAAAAGTTGAGTTGTAGTAACTATAAGTATCAAATAGCTATGGAATTCAAAATTTGAGGTCTTTATATGGAAAATAAGTGGAGTTAGTAGATAAGTATGATAATTCATCCATGGAAAATTAAATAAAGAAAATGACTAAATTGAAAAGTAAATAAATAAAAGATGATAAATAAAATAAATATCTAATATCATCATTTTATATCATC